>PVIY010062634.1:0-10804 GCA_004026745.1 Myrmecophaga tridactyla | reverse complement strand
TCAGATTAGAAGCCTAGTGGAGAGAGGCAGAGCTGTGGGGAGACGGCAAAACATGCAGATACATCTTGACACCACGGTGGAGAATCTTTGTTCCTCAAATTAATGACAGTTGACAATCTCTGTGACACATTGTAGGATTTGTGGCTGTGTTGCAAGAACTAAAATGTAAAGATACTGGACACTTTGCCATTTGCTCCTTCAAAAGGCAGAGTTTTAAAGATTCTTGACACCATAAAGGAACAATGTGACTGGAATCTGTCCTAATGGTTGATGAGACAGAAAAGTGAACCACATTTACCAAAACCTTTAGATTTTACTGAATCAGATCAGGCCTCACTCAGAATAAGGGTTTACAAAACAGGCTTGTATTAGGCTCCTCTACATTGAAAAAATACTCAAAATATACATCAATTTTAGGAAAAAATTACTGAAAAATTCAAAATCGATGAGTCAGAACTAATCATTTGAATAGTTTGTGTTGTAATGGATGAAACGTAACTGCTGATGTGTCTAACCAGAGTGTCAGTATGAGCTGAACTGTTTAAGACAGTATCAGGGGTTTCCCTGGTGGAAATGTTTAATAGTTCTATATTTTTTCTCCCATCCCTCAAGGGACTTTGCCAGTACTTTTTGATTATCTGTTCAACATATTCTGGGATATATCCAGGCATTACATTAAGCTATACAGAATTATAACAACCACAGCACTAGACTAAATAGGACTGCTATAAAAGCTTACAATCTAGGGCCCAATTTTCTTATAAGTATTTTCTAAATGCAACAGTAAATATTTGTTCTTTCGTTTTCTCGCTTATTTTGCATCACATAATGTCCCCCGGGTTCATTCACATCATTGCATACCTCACAACTTTGTTCCTTTCTGTAACAGCGCAATATTTGATCACATGTATACATCACAGTTTGCCATTCTTTTCAATCAGTGTATCCTTCAGCCACCTCCATCCATTAGGCATCATGTATAATGTCCAGAGTCAACAGTTCATGTCCAAAGTCAAGAGTCCATGTCTCCCATTATCCTCACTTAGTTGTATAATCATCAACACTCTCAATTTTAAACAATTTTCATTGCTCTCAAGAGAAAAATAACTGATAAACAAACCCTCAGCAAATAGAAAATCCAAACCTCCTTTTAACTCTTGTCCTCATTGCCCCCCAATTATTTACCACTGGTTTGCTGCAGTACTGTTGCTGTCTGCCTATTAAACATAGCCCATAGCATGCAATAGTAGTTTTCACCCTATACCCAGATATTGTTTACTTTTTGTACAAGATTCATACCTTTGAGGTACTTCATGTAAGAACTTATGTATATTTGCAGTGTTAGTCAGTGAGATCGTGGCTCTATACAACCCCTTTCAATCATGTTCACCTTCAATATGATAATGTTACTTATAGACCCACTAATGAACTGCCTTCACTTCTATCCATTCCCTTACATTTAAGTTCAACCACATTAGCTAACTGTTCACCCATCTCTAGCCTCCATGTATCTCTAGGTCCCCTATATTCTGTATTATAGGCCTCTGACTTTACCTCTACCATGGTCATAAAAGTGGAATCGTACAGTATCTGTCCTTTTGTGTCTGGCTTATTTCACTTAGCATTATGTCCTCAAGGCTCATCCATCTTGTCATGTGTTTCAGGACATTACTTCATCTTACTGCTGTATAATATTCCACTGTATGTATATACCACATTTTGTTCATCCACTCATCTCTTGATGGCCACTTGAATTGTTTCCATCTTTTGGCAACTGTGAATAATGCTGCTATGAACATTGGTGTGCAAATGTCTGTTTGTGTCACTGCTTTCAGCTCTTCTAGGTATATACTGAGTAATGGTATTGCTGGGTCATAGGGCAACTCGACATTTAGTTTTCTGAGGAAACACCAGACTGTCTTTCATAGCAGCTGCACCATTTTACATTCCCACCAGAAGTGCATAAGTGTCCCAGTTTCTCCCCATCCTCTCTAACCTTTTTTAGTTTTCTCTTTGTTTAATAGCAGCCATTCTTATAGGTGTGAGGTGGTATCTCATTGTAGTCTTGATCTGCATTTCTCTTATAGCTAATGAAAATGAGCATCTCTTCATTTGCTTTTTAGCCATCTGTGTTTGCTCTTCAGAAAAATTTCTATTCATATCCTTTGCCCATTTTATAATTGGGTTGTTTGTTCTTTTATTGTTGAGTTGTATGATTTCTTTATGTATACTGGATATCAAACCCTTATCCGATATATGATTTCCAAATATTTTCTCCCATTGAATTGGCTGTCTCTTCACCTTTTTTTTTTTAATTTGCATATGGGCAGGAGGCACCAGGGATCGAACTCCAGACCTCCAGCACAGCAGGTCGGCGCTCTGCCTGCTGAGCCATGGCAGCCGCCCTCTTCACCTTTTTGACAAAGGCTTTTGAGGCACAAAAGCATTTGATTTTGATGAATTCCCATTTATCTATTTTTCCTTTCGTTTCTTATGCTTTGGATGTAAAGTATATGAAGCTGCCTCTTATTACTAGGTCTTGAATATGTTTCCCTATATTTTCTTCTAGGAATTTTATGGTACTGGTGCTTACATTTAGGTCTTTCATGTATTTTGAGTTAATTTTTTATAAGGTGTAAGGGTAAAGGTCCTCTTTCATTCTTTTGGCTATTAATATCCAGTTCTCCCATGCTTGTTTATTGAAAAGACAATTTTGTCCCAGTTCAGTGGATTTGGGGGCCTTGTCAAAGATCAGTTGACGATAGATTTGGTTGTCCATTTGCACACTCTTGATTTAATCTCATTGGTCAATACTTCTGTCTTTGTGCTAGTACTATGCTGTTTTGACCACTGTAGCTTTATAGTAGTCTTTAAAGTCAGGAAGTATTAGTCCTCCCACTTAGATTTTCTTTTTTTTAGGGAATCTTTATCTGTTTGAGATGTCTTTACCTTCCAAATAAATTTAATAACTAGCTTTTCCAAGTCTTCAAAGTAGATTGTTGGGATTTTGATTGGTATTACATTGAATCTGTAGATCAATTTGCATAGAATTGACATCTTAACGACATTCAACCTTTCTATCCAGGAGCAGGGAATGTCTTTCCATCTATTAGATCTTTTTTGATTTCTTTTAGCAGTGTTTTGTAGTTTTCTTTGTAGAGGTCCTTGACATCCCTGGTTAGGCTTATTCTTAGATATTTTATTCTTTTGGTTGCTATCTTGAGTTGAATTTTTTCCTTAATTGTTTCCTCAGGTCATTATTCATGTATAGAAACATTACTGATTTTTGTACATTAATCTTGTAACCTGCCATTTTGCTGAATTTGTTTATTAGCTCAAATAGCTTTGTCATAGATTTCTCAGGGTTTTCAAGTTTTGGGTCATGTAGTCTACAAATAATGAAAATTTACTTCTTCCTTTCCCATTTGGAAGCCGTTTATTTCTTTCACCTGTCTGACTGCTCTAGCTTGGACTCCTAGTACAATGTTGAATAATAGTGGTGACACTGGGCATCCTTGCCTCATTCCTGATCTTAGGGGGAGTGCTTTCAATCTCTCATCATTAAGTGTGATACTGGCTATGGGTTTTTCATATATGCCCTTTATCATATTGAGGAAGTTTCCTTTGAATCCTGCCTTTTGAAGTGTTTTCATCAGAAAAGAATGCTGAATTTGTTGAATGCATTTTCAGCATCAGTCAATATGATCATGTGATTTTTCCCTTTCACTTTGTTAATGTGCTGTATTACGATGGTTGATTTTCTTATGTTGAACCACCCTTGCATTCCTGGCATGAATCCCACTTGGTCATAATGCATAATTCTTTTAATGAGGCTTTGGATATGATTTGCTAGTACTTTGGTGAGAATTTTTGCATCTTTGTTCATTAGGGAGATTGGTCTGTAGTTTTATTTTCTTCTTTTTTTTTTTAACGTGGGCAGGCACTGGGAATCGAACCCGGGTCCTCTGGCATGGCAGGCAAGCATTCTTGCCTGCTGAGCCACCATGGCCCACCCTGTAGTTTTATTTTCTTGTAGCATCTTAATCCAGTCTTGGTATTAGAGTGATGTCACCTTCATATATGAGTTTGGTAGAATTCCTTTTTCCTCAGTTTTTTGGAAGAGTTTGAGCAGGATTGGTACTAGTTCTTCTTGGAATGTTTGATAAAATTCTCCTGTGGAGCCATTTGCTTCTGGGCTTTTCTTTGTAGGAAAATTTTTGATGACTGATTGAATCTGTTTACTTGTAATTGGTTTGTTGAGATCTTCTATTTCTTCTCAAGTTAGTGTAGGTAGTTCCTGTGTTTCTAGGAATTTGACCTTGCATCTAAGTTATCTAGTTTGTTGGTATATAATTGTTTACATAGACTCCTGTTTTGATTTTTAAAATTTCTTCAGAATCCATGGTAACATCCTCATTATTTCTAATCTCTTTTATTTTCATCCTCTCTCCTTTTTTCTTTGTCAATCTAGCTAGTGGTCCATCGATTTTATTCATTTTCTCAAAGAACCAACTTTTGGTTTTGATTATTTTTTCTGTTTTTGTTGTTGTTGTTGTTCTCCAGCTTGTTTATTTCTGCTTAATCTTTGTTATTTCTCTTCTTCCATTTTCTTTGGGGTTGGTTTGCTATTCTTTCTCTAATTTCTGCAGATGAGCAGATAATCCTTGATTTTTGCTCATTCTTCTTTTTCAATATAGGCATTTTGGGCAATAAATTTCCCTCTCAGCACTGCCTTTGCTGCATCCCATATATTCTAATATGTTTTATTCTCATTTTCATTCATCTCCAGATATTTAGCGATTTCTTTAGCTGTTTCTTCTTTGACCTACTGATTATTTAACAGTGTGTTGTTTGATCTCCATATATTTGTGAAGGTTATGGTTCTTTGGTGGTAATTTCCAGCTTCAGTCCATTGTAGTCAGAAAAAGTGCTTTGTATCATTTCAATCTTATTAAATTTATAAAGGCCCATTTTGTGTCCTAGTATTTGATCTAACCTGGAGAACATTCCATGAGCACTGGAGAGGAACGTGTATCCTAGTTTTGAGGGTTGTAATGATCTGTGTATGTCTGTTAAGTCTATTTCATTTGTCACATTGTCCAAGTTCTGTTTCCTTGTTGATCCTCTGTCTGGTTGTTCTATCTATAGAGGAGAGTGGCATATTGAAATCTCCCACTATTATTGTTGAAACATCTATTGCTTCCTTCAGTTTTGCCAGTGTTTGCCTCATACTTTGGAGCTCCTTCCTTGAGAGCATAAACATTTATGATTTTTATTTCTTCTTGGTGTATTGTCCCTTTTATTAATATGTAGTATCCTTCTTTGATTTTTGTTACTTCTGTACATTTAAGGTCTATTTTATCTGATATTAGTATAGCTGCTCCTGCTTTCTTTAGGTTACAGCTTGCATGGAACATATTTTACCATCCTTTCACTTTCAATGTATTTGTATCCTTGGGGCTAAGATGAGTCTCTTGTAAGTTGCACACAGATAGATCATATTTCTTAATCCATTCTGTCAATCTATATCTTTTAATTGGTGAGTTTAGTACATCAGTGTTAAAAGTTACCACCGTAAAAGCAGTTCTTTAATCTACCATCCCATCCTTTAGTGTTTGTCAGCTCTATGTATTATTTTCCCTGTCTCTCTTTTTATCCTTTAGGTTAATCTCACTGGTACTCTTCAACTCTCTCCTCTCCTCCAGACCTCTCGCTCTCCTATCTTTTTTTTTCAGCTGACAGAACACCCTTTAGTATTTCTCATAGGGCAGATTTCTTGTTGACCAGTTCTCTCAGTTTTTGTTTGTCTTGGAAGATTTTAATCTTCTCAGTTTTGATGGACAACTTGGCTGGATAAAGGATTCTTGGCTAGAAGCTTTTCTCATTCAGGATCTTAAATATATCATACTGTAGCCTTCTCATCTCTGTGGTGCCTGTTGATTAATCTGAACTCAGCTTTATGTGTTTCCCTTGTATGTAGTAGATCACTTTTCTCATGCTACTTTCAGGATTTTCTGCTTCTCTTCAACACTTAACAGTCTAAAATTAGTATGTCTTGGAGTAGGCTTATTTGGATTTATTCTATTGAAGGTTCATTGGACCTCTTTGATTTGCATATTTATGTCTTTTGTAAAGGTTGGGAAGTTTTCTCCAATGATATTTTCAGCTAACCTTCCCAGCCCTTTATTCTTCTCTTCTCTTTCTGGGACACCAATGATTCTTATATTTTGTGCACCTTTGTTGTCCATCATTTCCCTGAGATCCAGTTCCTTTTTTTTTTTCTGTTTTTCTTGCCATATGTTCTTTTGTGCACACTAGTTCATTTTTCCTGTCTTCTAACTCATTTCTCTGTCTTCTTCAAATCTGCTATTATGTGTCTCTAGTGTATTTCTAATTTGGTCTACAGCATGTTTCATCTCTGTGACATGTGCTATTTTTCCATTTAATGTTTTGAATTGTTCTTTATGCTCTTGTAATGTCTTCTTGATATCTTTATTTCTTTATAAATAACTTTGAGTAGTTCTATATTCTGTGTCCCCTCCAGAATTTTGATTTGGTCGTTTAGCTGAGCCATTTCTACCTGGATCATCATGTGCTTTGTGATTTTCCCTTGTGTTCGGGGCATTTCATTATCTTAATAAAGTTATTTTGCAAGTTGATTTTCTTCACTTGTGTAAGATTTTGTATTTACTTGGGTTTACATTGAAGGTCTCCTTTTGCCCTTCATTTGTCAGTAAATCCCCCACCAGCCAAGGCTCATATCTCACATAGGAATGCAGTTCTACTTGGAGTTCTATTAAAAGCAAGGCAGAAAAGATGCATAGGTGGTTCAGTGATAGAAAGCCCATCTGTCACGCAGGAGACCCGGTTTGAGTCCCAGCCCATGCACACACACACACACACACACACACACACACACAGACACAAAACAAACTTGGAATTTCTCTTAAAAATGAGGCAGAAAAATGTACACAGGTGGTTCAGCAATAGAAAGCTCTCCTGTCACATGGAAAACCTGGGTTCGACTACTGGTCCATGCACCCCTCAATTGTAACAGTCAGAAATGTCTAAACATTTCCAGATATGTCCTAGGCAGCAAAGTTACCCTTGGTTAGAAATCACTGGGTTACGGAGATGAAACTGTTTTGTGTTCCTTCATTCAAGAGGATCATAATGTCATTAACACTGTTGAATGTCCAAGTGTAAGGCAGTCTTGGCCAGTCTCCTTGGCCTGCCTTTCCTTCTGTGTATGCCTGAGATCTCTGAGCCTCTATGGGTAAAGAGGAGCAGTATTAGGAGTCCGTGAGCCTCCATCACCGGCCAGCCATTGGATCAGCTCTACTTCATGTCCCCCACTCCTCCCAGGGGCAAGAACCTGCCACCCATGGTTCAAAACCACACACCCATGGCAGTCTACTTCAGGAATGGGGAACAGGCATCATGTACCAGCCCAACAGTCCCTGTGCACAGGGAAAGCAAATCTGCTGCCCTCCAGGTCCCCCACAGGAATTCATGGCTACTGAACTGTCAGGGAAAACTTCCCAAGCCTTTTGCTGGAGGAGGCTGGAGCACAAAAGCATGCCTTTACCTCATAACCGGCACCCCACCACACACTGCCTACTGCCTTTCATCTTGCAACTAAGCACACTCATCCCTGCTCTCTCTTCCGGTCTCTCCACTTCAGCTGCAGTTCTGCTTTATTTGTTTGTTTGTTTGTTTGTTTGTTGACCCTTTTCCTCTTATTCCATGGAGCTTGGGTGAAGTCAGGCCACCAGACTCTGCCATTTTCCCAGAATTCTCTCATTCTTAGAAAACCAATCCAAATGTCAGATTCTTTCAGCAGCCTTTCCGACTCCAGGTGGGGCTACCTATTTTGTTGTAACCTCTCACACATCTTTGTTAGGATAGCTCTCTGCAATAGCACTTCCCCTGTTATAATGACATTTTTCTTTTAATAGGTGCTCTTCTCCCACTGGACCTTTGCTCTACAGTTCGTTACTCATATTGACCACATTTTTGGTGCTCAATAGCAGCATGTAGCTAGTGGCCACCATATTGGGCAGTGTGGAATATAACATTCTCTTCATTGCCGAAAGTTTTCTTGGACAGCATTGCGATAGATAATCTGCTTCTTTAAAGTCCTTTATTTTTGTATGCCCAGTACCAAATATAATGTCTAACATCCAGGACATGTTCAATAAATATCACATACATCAAAACGTTAATGAAAAAATAAATGAATCTTAGTGAAAAAGCATGAACATGTAGCCTGAAAGAACCGAATTTGAACCTGGCTCCATCTTCTACTTGTTTTATGATATTGGGAGAATCACTTAATCTCTGTGAACCTAATTTTCCTTAGGTATGAAGTGAAGGTAATAAATTGGGAGGCTTTGAGGACCAAATGAGACATGGTATGTGGAGCCCCAGGGAGAACGCTTTGTACCTGGACATTCAATAGTGTTAATGACATTATGATCCTCTTGAATGAATGGACACAAAACAGTCTCATCTCCCTAAACCGGTGGTTCTCAACCAGGAGACATCTCAAAATGTTTGGAGACATTTCTGACTATTACAATTGGGGTGGGGGGATGCTACTGGCATCTAATAGATAAAGGCCAGGGATGCTACTGCACATCATACAGTGCACAGGCCAGCCCCCCACCACAGAGAATTACCTTTCTCAAATGTCAGTAGTGCTGAGGTTGAGAAGCCCTGCTGTGTACTGACAGCACATACTGGTTGGTGGTACACCCTCTTCCCTCTATCTGACGCCAGCCATTCCCTTGCTCCTCTCCACTTAGAGTATCTTAGTGTTCAAAGAGACCATCTTAGTTTGGGTTCCCACAAGCAGACCACAAAAAAAGAGTTGGAGTGCAGGTTGTTTATTGGAAGGTGGAAGAAACATCAATAGGAGAGTGGAGAAGTCAGGGAACAGTAGAGGCTAATAATGGATTCCAAGCTGGCTACCAGATGGACAACAGGAGCCAGGTAGGGCATACTCTGAGGAGTGAGCCCACCCAAGGCCAAGAAAGCTGTACATATCCACAGAGTCACAGCAGTCCTTAGCTGGGAGCTGCTCCCTAGGATGTTTATTCCCTGCCACTTTGTTTGTCCCATGGGTGGTAAAGCAGGATCCAAGAAGCCAGAGATAACCCACAAAGAGCAGGTGTTGGGAGTTGGAAGTTGGGCCTGTCTGCTCTGAACTGGTAAGAATGAGGGGATATGAATGAGCAAGGTAGTGATGGCATCTGCCACAAAGCTTCTCTCCATGGCTTTGCTCATGAGCACGGGCTCTGGAGCCTGAATGCCTGGGTGCAAATTCCAGGTGCATCAATGACTTCCTCTGTGTCCTTGAATAATTTATAGTCCTACCTTTACCTTCCTCTGCTGTAGAATAGAAATGGCATAGAGCTGACGTAGGATTAAACAGGAGAATGAGTGAAGCACATAAAGTGCCTTGCTTATTAAACAGCCTTAGCTGTTGTGGTGATACAGGTCATCATAATAGTGGAGAATTTACTTCATGCCAGGAACGCTTTTATGTGCGTGGCGTGCACTAACTCATTTAATCTTCACAGTGACTCTTTGAAGTCGGAGTGATTATTAGCCCTATTTTGCCATTAAATGCAAAGTTATGAGAGAGCAATCAGATGAGGGTGTGTTGCCTAAGATTGTCTGAAGATTGAGTGCTCATCAGTTATATAAAGAAGGAAAAAAGCACATTCCAGAAGCAGGAAGAAGGGGTATTCATGTATGCTAATTCAAAGTTCTCTTTTTAAAATCTTTCCCTCCTTGGGTGGCGGTAAAGTCAGGTGTGGTGAACTATAACCAAATGTTTCCTGATGATCCAAGTGCCAGGTGCATTCATTCAACTGATGACATGTTCCCCAAGCCCTGTGCACACCAAAGCAAGCAGTAGGTGGCAGCTCAATCCTAAGGAAACTGATCTTGTATTTTTTTCACCGTAGCCTGCAATTACAATGAAACCCTGACCTTTGCAGTTTCATTTTCAAGCTTTTGAAATGAAGATGTCGGGATTCAAAATTGGGCAGCGTTGTCACCAAGGAGAGGCCTGGAAGCAGAATATTTATGATAATAAAAAACTTGAGCTCTCAAAGGACCAGCTAAATTACAGTTGGCACAAGGCATATTAGAGCTTGTCCAGATTTACTGTCAGCCTTCTGAATTCATGGCCTTAAAAGGCAATACATTGTTGGAGAAATATACTGCTTAAACAGATCAGAAGGAAAAATGAAAATGGAGAGCCTATAAAATGAGAAGTATTGAACTCTAGGCATTTTTTTCTAAATTTTATCAAAATATAAGGTTTTCAGACATGAACTGAGATGTTATTAAGAATCTGAAATTCCTGTTGCAGCCTTATCCCTCTGTCTGACCCCTTACACACCCACACAGGAGAATCTCAAGCTGTTTGAAGAAGAAATAAGATTGAGCAGGAGCCATCAAATGAGTTAATCAGTTTTCTCATTTATCCTATTCTGTTCTTGCACTTAAGTGCTATAAAATTGTGAACACTAAATCTGAAAATTGAGAAATCTTTCTTTTTAAGGAGACTTCAACATAAACATCCTATATGACTTTATGGTGTTTAAGCATGGTTTTTATTCCTCTCCTGACACAGCCTGAATATCCTGAATTTATAGGTAAATTTAATACATTTGTCAAGTTAGAAAATACTATACCAGGATTTATGTGCAGTGTAATAATAAGATGATGATTAAACATTTATTTGCACCATTCTTTTTTTTCTTGTTATTGCCTGTTCAACTTTTTTTTT
>PVIY010062633.1:0-10794 GCA_004026745.1 Myrmecophaga tridactyla | reverse complement strand
TAGAATGCCTTTTATTTCTTTGTCCTGCCTGGTTGTTCTAGCTGGAATTTCAAGTAAAATATTCAATGACAGTGATGACAAAGGGAATCCTGGCCTCATTCCCAGTCCTAGACTGGGAGAGAGTCCCAGTTTCTCTCGACCAAATACAATGCTGGCTATGGGTATTTCATAGCTGTCCTTTATCATATTGGGGAATTTAACTTTTATTCCTACATTTTTGCAGTATTTTAATCAGAAAAAGATGTTGAATTTTGTCAAATCCTTTGTAAGCATCAATCAAGTTGATCATGTGATTTTTCCTTTTCAATTTGTTAATATGTTGTTTTACATGAACTGATTTTCTTGTGCTGAAGCCCCCTTGCATTCCTGGTATAAAACCAACTTGGTCATGGTGTATGATTCTTTTAATGTGTCATTGGATTCCATTTGCTATATTTCCTTTAGATTTTTTCATGATTATTCATTAGGAAGATTGGACTGCAGATTTCCTTTCTTATAGCATTTCTACCTGGTTTTGGTATTAGAGTGATGTTTTTGTCATAAAATGAGTTAAGTAGTGTTTCTTTTTCCTCCAGGAAAACCTCTAAATTCTGTTTGAAATTGCTCAGCCACTGACACTTTATTTTGTCTCATTTTTCTCTTCCCTCTTTTGGTTAAGAAGGATTTCTGAATCCCTTGATGCCAAGTCCCAGCACATCCCAGGATTTCTGTCCCATATTTCCAGGGAAGTTTACAATGTTGCAAGCCATGTCCCACAGAGATGGGAAGGACAGTGAGTTCACTTGCAGAATCAGATTAGAGAGAGAAAGTCCTCATTTGAGCAATAAAAGAGGTTCTCTGGGGGTGACTTTTAGGCCTAATTTTTTCTAATTTTTTATTGTATAACATAATACATATACAAAGCAAAGAAAAAAAGCAATAGTTTTCTAAGCATTCTTCAACAAGCAGTTACAGGACAGAATCCATAGTTTGTCATGAGCTACCCATACCATCACCTCAGATTTTTCTCTCTAGTTGCTCCAGAATATAGAAAGCTAGAAGGAATCAATTTTTTTATCATCACAATTGGCTTTGTGTGTGTATGTGTGTGTGTGAAAAATAACATATAATCAAAAAAGTAATGAATTTCAAAGCACAGGAGAGCAATTAGTTGTAGAATGGATTTCAGAGTTTGATATTGGTTACAATTCCACAATTTTAGATTTTTACATCTAGCTGCACTAAGATATTGGAGACAAAAAGAATATCAATTTAGTGATTCAGCAGTCATATTCGTTTGTTAATCCTCATCTTCCCTGTATAACTTCACCATCACCTTTGATCTTTCTCTCCCACTCTTTAAGGGTATTTGATCTATGACCATTCTAACTTTTTTGAAGGGGCTGCCAATAATATAGAGTAAGAAGATGGAACTAGCTAGTGCTCTGAAAAGTCTCAGCCCTCTAGGTTCAGGATTTATCTGGTCTAAGGACCCATCCAGATGTTGCAGGTTTGTGGAAAGTTACCTAGTGCATGGAAAATTTGTAGAATCTTATATGTTTTCTTAGTTGTTCTTTAGAACTAGCCTGAATGGTTTGGGCTTGGGTTTGGCAAGTTATGATAGGTAGCAATGTCCAACTGAAGCTTATACACAAGAATGACTTCCAGAGTAGCCTCTCAACTCTTTGAATTCTCTCTGCCACTGATACTATATTAATTACACTTACTTTCCCACTTTTGGTCAGGATGTAGCTGTTGATCCCACAGTGCCAGGGCCAGACTCATACCTGGGGTCACCTCCCATGCTGCCAGGGTGACTTTCATCCCTGGATTTCATGTTCCATGTGGAGGTGTGTGAGTGCAATGATTTGATGTACAGGGTTGGGCTTAGAGAGAGTGAGGCCTTGTCTGAGGAACAAAAGAGGTCCTCCAGAACTAACACTTAGACATAACTATAGGTAGGCTAATCTTCTCTGCTACCTACATAAGCTTCACAAGAATAAGCCTCAAGATCAAGGGCTTGGCCTATTGGTTTGGGAGTCTGTAATGTTTGACACTGTGTTAGGGGATTCCTTGATGTTAAAGTTTAATAGTTGATAATTTTCTCCCACCCCTCAAGGAAATTTGCCAATGCTTTCTGAGTATCTGCTTAATATATTCTAGGATGGATCCAGGCATTATATTAATCTGGGTTAAAGATTCTCACACTTATTCTGGGCTCCCTGTGTTTCAATTGTTCAACTGAGCTGGGCAGACATGTTGAGTTAGTTTATGTGTTGCAGAAAATTTAGATTCCAGATGGAATAAACCTTTCTTCCTTTCATCTCAAAGAGTAGGTGCACTGCTAAAATAAACACAATATCTTTTTTACCCCTGTGTTCTGAATTATCTTAATCCCTACCTGACAAGCCACATTCTTATCTCTAAATACCAGCTTATAAATATATTAGACACCCTCTTAAAATACAGAAAATATAATTTCCACTTTGGACTAAATTTGTCTGCTATAAGAATTTACAATCTAGGCCCCTGTTTTCTTATAAGCATTTTCTAAAGGAGACCATACAATAATTGTCTTTCCATTTCTCACTTATTTTGCTTCATCAAATGTCCCGCAGGTTCATTCACATGTTGGCATGCCTCACGACTTCACTCCTTTTAGTAGCAGCACATTTGGTCATATATAAACACCATCATTCACTAATCTACTTCTCAATTAGTGTACCTGTCAGCCACCAGAATTAATTAGGCATTATGTATAATGCCCAAAGTCCACAGTCTATCAATGTTTTCAATTTTAGATAATTTTATTGTTTCCAAGAGAAAGATAACCAATAGATAGAACCTCACCAAAAAGGAAATCTAAACCTCCCCTTAACTCTTGACACTCCCCCCAGTATTTACCCTGCTGTTGTATTGGTACTGTTGATGTTTTCCTGTTGAACATAGTCCATAGCATGCCATACCAGTTTTCCCCTGTATGCTAACTTAAACACTTTTTGTACATGAATCATACCTTTGAAGCAGTTCTGGCAAGGGCTAATTTATATGTCTAGTGTAGTCAGAGGGAGACATAGGTCTATACAACCCCTTTCAACCATGTTCACTTTCAATATGGTAATATTACTTATAGACCCCACTAGTTAACCACCTTCACTTCTATCTATTCTCTTATATTTGAGTTCAACCCCATAAGCTAGCTATTCATCCATCTCCAACACTTATGTATCTCTAAGTCCCTTATATTCTGTATTATAAGCCTCTGATTTTGCCTTTACCATGGTCATAGAAGTGGAATCATACTGTATCTGTCCTTTTGTGTCTGGCTTTTTTCACTCAGCAGTATGTCCTCAAGACTCATTCATCTTGTCATGTGCTTAAGGACATCATTTTATCTTAATGCTGCATAATATTGTATCATGTGTATATATACCACATTTTGCTAATCCACTCATTTGTTGATGGACATTTGGATTCTTTCCATTTTTTGGCAATTGTGAATATTGCTGCTATGAGCATTGATGTGCAAATGTTTGTTTGCATCACTGTTTTCAGCTCTTCTGGATGTACACAATGTAGTGCTATTACTAGGTCATAGGGCAACTCAATATTTAGTTTCCTAAGGAACTGCAAAATTGTCTTCCATAGTGGCTGCACCATTATAATACCCACCAGCACTTCATAAATGTCCCAATTTCTTCACATCCTCTTCAACATTTGTGGTTTCCTGTTTGTTTAAAAGCAGCCATTCTTATAGATGTGAGGTGGTATCTCATTTTAGTCTTGTTCTGCATTTCCCTTATATGAAATGAAATGAAACTGAGCATTTCTTCATGTGCTTTTGGGCCATTTGCTCTCGAAAAAAATGCCTATTTGTATCATTAGCCCACTTTATAATTGGGTTATTTGTTCTTTTGTTGTTGAAATGTGTGATTTCTTTATGTATATATGATATGAAAGCTGTGTCCAATATGTGATTTCCAAATACTCCTTCCCATAGAGTTTGCTGCCTCTTCAGTTTTTTGTCTCAAAGTCTTCTGAGGTGCAAAAGTATTTTATTTTGAGGGGTGCCATTTACCTATGTTTCCTTTTGTTCCTTGTGCTTTGGATATATAGTTTTAGGAAGCTATCTCCCATTAGTAGGTCTTGAAGATGTCTCCTTTTGTTTTCTTCTAGAAGCTGTAGGGTGATAGTTATTATATTTAGTTATCTGTCCCACTTTGACTTGAATTTTGTATAGGGTATAAGATAAAGATCCTCTTTCATTCTTTTAACTATTTGTAGCCAGTTCTCCCATGCCCATTTATTGAGAAGACCATTTTGTCCAAGTTCAGTTGGTTTGGTGACCTTGTCAAAAAATCAATTGACCATAGATTTGGTGGTCTATTTCTGGACTCTCATTTTGATTCCATTGGTTAATAAGTATTATCTTTGTGCCAGTACCATGCTGTTTTGACCACTGTGACTTTATAATAAGTTTTAAAGTCAGGAAATGTTTATCTTCCCACTTATTTCCTCTTTTTTAAAGATAATTGTATCAATTTGGAGTCTTTTTACCTTCCAGATGAATTTGTTAACTACATTTTCCAAGCCTTCAAAGTAGGTCATTGGAATTTTAATTAGTGCTACTTGGAATCTGTAGATCAATTTGGGTAGAAGTGACATCTTGACTATGTTGAACCTTCCTACGATGAGCAGGGAATGTCTTTCCACCTATTTATATCTTATTTGATTTCTTTTAGCAAAGTTATGTAATTTTCTGCATACAAGTTCTTTGCATCTGTAGTTAAGTTCATTCCTGGGTAATAGTGGACTAGCTTGTATTTTAATTACATTCAGACTAATCTGTCCTCCTGTAATATATTCTGTAATGCAGATGTTATTCTATACTATTCTATGACATTATTAAATAAATGTCACATAACTTTGGGGAACGTGAAAACATTAGAATATTAACCTTGCTGTTCTATTTTCAATTTATAGTAGTGCATATATTCTATGTAAGATGTGGTCTGAAGTACTTTTAAAACAAAAAAAACTTTGTTCATGATGGCATGGTAAAATTTCACGTATAATAAAAGTTGAGCTACCTTTAAAAAGATAAAGGAAATAAGACTTGTATACAGAACAAAAAATATGAACATTAGGATTTTTCTGCAAATGATTGATGTTATATAATTTTGATAAAAATAGATCGTATTTATTGAGTGCCTTTTGAGAGCTAGGTAATATTTAAAACAATTTAGGTATATAATTAACAAAGTTTATGTTCACAAGATAACTCTCTGATTGGTACTCACAATATCTAAATTTTATCTCAGATAATGAAAAGCAATCCTCCTACTTGCTCAGGTAAAGACATAAGAGTCATCCTGGCATTTCTTCTATGTCTCAGAACCCACATCTTTTCCATCAGCATATAACACTGATTTGGTGTGGACAATATATTTAGAATGTGACAATTTTTTCAACACCTCCTCTGCTACCACCTGGGTCAAAAAACCATCACCTGTATATGTATTATTGCCAAAGCCTTATATATTGTTTCCCTGCATTCTGCTTTATGCCC
Organism: Myrmecophaga tridactyla; assembly: GCA_004026745.1. NCBI lineage: Eukaryota > Metazoa > Chordata > Mammalia > Pilosa > Myrmecophagidae > Myrmecophaga > Myrmecophaga tridactyla. The sequence goes on along the minus strand of PVIY010062633.1, from coordinate 5,246 downwards.
CTTGAGTTTCATCTCAAGTTATGGACTGGTGATACTGTTAAAATGCTGATTGTACCATGTCACCTTTCTTTGCAAAACCTACCAGACTTCTCATCAGATTAGGAGTAAAAACCAAAATTTTTACTTGAGCCTACAGGTCCAAAACAATTTTGCCCCTACTTCTTACTTTAAAAAAATCATCCTTTATCACTTTGTCTATTGTGCTTATGTTGGATCAGCCACACTGACCTTTTCAATTTTCTGTACAAACATTATTCCTGATGCTACCTGGAATATTTCCATCTTTTTCTCTTTCCTGAAATTACCCTTTCCCAGATAACTGTATGAACTTTTTCTTTCTTTTCCTCAGAAGATCATCCCTCACAACCGATTTAAACTCATATATGTCCCATTCTGCCTTAATGCTATTTTTGTTTTCAATAGCAGTTATCCCCTTTGAACATTCTAAGTATTTTTATGATGCCTTTTTTTTACTTTGTGTTTTCCACACATTGAAACCTCAATGAGCACAACATTTTTGCAATTTGTGTTCAGTGCTATATCCATAGCATAAAGAGGAGTTCCTCAATAAATGTATTTGAATGGCTGAATTTTACAGGTGTTGAAACTGGGGCATAAAGTGGTTTCATAGTTTATTCATGGTCTGTGAAAAAATTAAAAACAAATTTAAATTTGAAACCAAATCATCTGACTATAGAGTTCATATCTTAATCAGTACATTATCATATGACATTTCCTTCTACAAAATTATGACTCTTATCAGAGATGAAAACATAATAAATTTTTAATTTAAAGTATTAAATGCAGGGATTAGGGAGGTATATTGCTGGGAGACTTTGCGAGAAGTACTAACAGAAGGCAGTGTAATTTCTGAGATAACTGCTGAATGTTCTCAAACATACATGTATAGAATTATTTTCTGAATGAAAGAACTGTGTATTTAATAGAAAGAATGCTTTATCAGGTTATGTGATTGGGTGATTGGGCTGGAGAGATTACCTGTATTAGGCAGGTACAGGCTGGTTGGTGTAAGAAATGTCTTAAGAAACCGAATGCCTCAACAAAAGGAAAAGGTTTGTTCTTGGGTGTGAGAGTGATGACTTTAGTTGACTTGGCTTTGTGGGTGACTCTTTTCCTTGAGGCAATCCTGGTATCCAGATTTCTTATATGTCATTGCTCTGCTGTCTCCCCAGATCTCCTCTTATATAGGATTGAAGTGGTTCACATAACACTTCCACACATAACTGCATTCCACTCGGAAGGAAATTGTACATTTGTAAAGCAATTTCAGAATTATTTTGTGCATGTGATTTGGAAGACTTTTAAAGAAAACCTCAATTTCTTTAAGAGAGAAAGCACTAGTGAGATTACCTGTTTCTTCTGATATGAAATTTCAAACATTTATTCCAAAGAAATGGTCAAAGTTAACAATTACACTTCTTTATAACATTTTCTTATAATCCTTTTAATATTTGTAAGTGACTTTATGATATCCTTCCCTTAAACCCTTATTTTTGTAATGTTTTTCCTTAAAATTATCATATTTGTTTAATTTATCATAGTCTACTTAAAATAATATACCAAATAATTTATAACATTGGGATGCAAAGTAGTAGCATCTCAGGTCTTCTTTCAAATATTTTTGTTTTTGTACTAAATTGTACTTTTAAATATAGTTTAAGCAGAACAATTCCTGAAACCAAATTTGCTTTAAGCAATTATTTCAAAAGCCATAAAAGTTTTATAAATCAACATTATATATATATATTCATTTTTACATTTTCAATGTCATTTGTGTTCTTGTTTCGTGTCCTTTTATCATATTCCTGCCTGTGTGCATGGTTTGTTACTTTTTCTCTAAAGTCTAACTTGTTTTTATATTGGAAATTTCTTTTCAGTGGCTTTAAACTATGGAATTAGTATTATGTTTTAAGATCATGAATATACTGTTATTTTCTTCTGGTTTTAATCATTATATATATATCATGTTTCATAAGAATTATGATTTTTCTTCTGTTTGTGATATGTATTTTCCTCTGAATGCCTCTTGTATTAGTTAGGGTTCTTCAGAGAAACAGAATCAACAGGGAACACTCACAAATATAAAATTTATAAATGTGACTCATATAACAGTGGGAATGCAGAGTCCAAAATCTGCAGGGCAGATTGTGAAGGTGATGATTCCGATGGAGAGTATGGACAAACTCCACAGGAGAGGCTCACTGGCCAAAGCAGGACGAGAGTCTGTCTCTTCTGAATCCTCCTTAAAAGGCTTCCAGTGATTAGATTAAGCATCATTCATTGCAGAAGACTCTCCCCTTGGCTGATTACAAATGGAATCAGCTGTGGATGCAGCTGATGCGATCATGATCTAATTCTATGTAATATTCTCATTGCAACATATAGGCCAGCACTTGCCCAACCAGACAAACAGGTACCACCACTTGGCCAATCCGACACAAGAATCTGACCATGACACCTTCCTATTGTATACTTCTCCTTCTTTTTCAGCAGTGAAAAACCCTTGCTGGTTGATTTGCTTTTTGCACTTATCCTTCCTGGGTTCTGCTGACATTTGTAGTCCTATGATTTAATGTCACTCATTATGTTATTGAAAACTCTTATCCATTATCTCCTTAAATATTTATTGTACTTAATCTTCTCTCTTTTCTTTAGTATTCTTTTGCAAAATAAGTCTTGATCACACACCATAAAATCCATCCAAAGTGTATAATCACTGGCTTTCATTATAATCACAGAGCTGTGGTTTTCATTGCCACAATCAAGTTTATAATATTTCATTAGCTCGAATAAGAAAAGCTCATGCCCTTGACCCCTCATATTGACACTTAGCATTGGTTGTGGTACCTTTGCTACAATTGATAGAAGATGGGGAACAGATGCTTAATTTATGCAGCGCATTTTCCCCTCTCTATTCTTGTTGTAGAACCTTAACTATGTGTACATTTAATTGTTTGATATGTCCACAGCTATTGGATAATTTTTCCCACTCTAGTATTTTTCTTAGCTTGCTTTCTATCTGACTAATTCCTTTTGACTTATCAGCAAATTCTCTCATTTTGTCCTCAGCTGAACTGACTCTCCTGATGAACCAGTTGAAGAATTCTTTATTTCTGATACTGCATTTTCTCTATGAACATTTCTTAATTTCACTCAACTTCTCCATATGGCTTTCTTCATAAACTTCACAACGTGTTGCATCTTTATAAAAAGAACTCCAGTGTGAGAATTAAGCCCCAACTTGACTCAAGCTGCCACACATACAATGCTTTTGCACCTACAAAAATGACTTAAAAACCATGTACTTTTCTGGAGTACATAACAGCTTCACACTACCATAATGGAAATATGGTTTTGCCATAACATAGTAGTGATTAAATAGGTTTTAATGACACTGGCATGGGTTCTCAGTTGAGAAAGATTGGACTGTGATAGTGAAGTTCTTGTTTCAACTTGTCCAGATTCTGGTGTCCAGTAGTTTAGTCAAACAAGCACTATCCTGATTGTTAGTGTGGGGATATTTCATGGAATTACATCATCAATAGTTTGATTGACTCTATGGCTGATTACATCTACAATCAGTTGATAAGATTACCTTTAACATTTAAAGAATATTCATCCAATCAGTTTAAATCTTTAAAAGGAGAAGTGGTGATTTCAGCAGTAGGAAGAAAGAATTGTCATCTCTACTTCCACCAGCTAACTTTCTTTGATGGGCTCATCAAAAATCTTCATTGGAATTCCTAGCTTGCGTTCTCACCTGGAAATTGAGAATTAGCCATCCCATTATCACATGAGACAATTCTCATAAAAATTTTATAATATTTACATATAGTTCCTGTTGGTTCTTTTTCCCTAGAGAACCCTAACTAATGGAGTAAAGTGTGATTGTTTGAAGCTGTATGTACCCCAGAAGAACATGTTCTTAAAGCAAATGCATTCTTTTGTGTGTGAACTCATTGTAAGTAAGGTCTTTTGATGAAGCTACTGCAATTTAGGTGTGACTCATCTTAATCAGGATGCATCTTAATCCTATTGCTAGAGTTAGTATAAGTGAAACAAAAAGTTAGATATAAAGAGAGAAAGCAGTAAAGAAAGCAGTCAGATGTTGAATTCAGTGGAATATGGAGGTGAAGGGAGATACAAAGAGACACCACCCTGTGCCATAGTCATGTGCCATACAAGGTCCCAGGGGCCACTTTCAGCCAGTCCCAGAATGCCACAGATTTAAGAAGTAAGTGCCACTTTGATGAAGCTTTGCTTTAAACATATTCCTGGCCTCAAACCTATAAACTAATAAATTTCCATTATTTAAGCCAAAAAATTACATGATATTTACTTAAGCAGTCTAATAAACAAAATACATGTGAAGAAAATATCAAAGGGAACTATCATATCCATATTTTCAATCTAAAATAAATAAGGAGTTATAAAATCAATTATTTTTCATCAAAGCATAAAGTAATAAATGTTCCTGTTGCAGCTTGAAGCATCTGTGTACTGCAGGAAAACATGATCATAAATTTAATCTATTCCTGTGGTTGAGGACACATTATAAGTAGGATCATTTAATGAGTAACTCTCAACCTAAGAGGTAACCCACCTTGTTCAAGGTCAGTCTAAATCCTTTTACTGGATTCCTATATAAGAGAATGAAATTCTGAGAAAGATACAGAAAGAAAGACATTGAAGTTGAGAGAAAGACAAAGAAGCAGCAGGAAGCCACTGAAAAGAGATCCTGGAAACAAGGAAACTGAGAAGAGAAGGGAGACCAGAAGATGCTGCCTATACCCTGTCATCTCACAGAAGAGTCCAGCATTTCTGCAAACTAATAAATTACCAGTGTTAAAAGCCCTGTCATTTCTGGTATATTGCATTTCAGCAGCTTTAGTGGACTAACATAGTATCCTAAATGAAAAACAAAGTACTTCTGCTTTGTTATGGTATGTTTGTTGTACAATGCTAAAGATATATTCAGTATATTCTATTAAAAATAAATCCAGTGAAAAACAATGTTCCATGCTGCAAGGGATCAAAATGATTCATTTTTGTCAGCACATTCTGCTTATGGACATGTCAATTTAATAATACTATGTTTTATTTAAATACTCTTGATTTTCTTAACAATTTAATTTGCTGGCAATTCTTAGTCACTGATCCTCTCTAAAGAGTCAGAAGTTCATTTACAAATGAAGGTATATTTTGTTACAAATAATGTTTCACTA
>PVIY010062632.1:0-10799 GCA_004026745.1 Myrmecophaga tridactyla | reverse complement strand
AAAAAAAAAAAAAAAGAAAAAATTATTCTAGCCTCCAGTATTTTGGAGCAGCTGGAAGGAAAAATCTGAAACAGTGGAATGGCAACCCATAACAAACTATGAAATCTGTACCTTATCTACTTGTTGAAGTGTAGTTTGTAAATCATGGATTTCTTTTTCTTTTCTTTGTATATATGTTATATTTAATTAAAAAAATGTAAATATAAAAGCCAACCTGGACAACGCAAATGCACATGCTCCAGTAAAACATTCTGAGGAAATGCCACAGTGGCTGAACCATTTAACATTATCACCACAATAGAATGAGTGGTCCTATTTCTCTGCATCCTCTCCAACACTTGTAAGCTTCTTTTTTTTTTTTTTTTGTATTAATACTAGCTTTCCAGTGAGTGAAATGATATCACATTATGGTTTTGATTTGCATTTCCCTGATAGCTAATAATGATGGGCATCTTTCATGTGCTTATAAACAAATTGTAAATGTTCAGAGAGCTATCTACTCAAGTATTTTGCCCATTTTTTTAATTTACTGGTTTGTCCTTTTGTTAAGTTGAAGGTTTTCTTTATATATTCTGGATATTAAACCTTTATCAGATATGTGGCTTCCAAATATTATGCAGGTTATTTTACTTTCATCATAAAATCTTTTGAGGCGCAGAAGTTTTTAATTGTTATGAGATCCCATTTATCTATTTTTGTTGTTATTTTGTTTGTGCTTTAGGTATAAAGTCTAAGAAACCATTGCCTAGCATAAAGTCTTGAAGAAGATGCTTCCCTATGTTTTCTTTTAGGAATTTGATAGTTCTATTTCTAATATTTACGTATTGATCCATTTTGAGTTGTTATTTTTATAAGGTGTGAGGTAAAGATCCCTATTCTTTATTTTGTAAATGTATCACCAGTTTTCCCAGCACCATTTGTCAAACAGACATCCTTTTCCAATTGAGTGGTCTTTGCCCTCTTGTCAAAAATCATTTAGCAAAAAGGTTAGGGTTGATTTCTAAGCTCTTAATTCAATTCCATTGGCCTATATATCTGTCCTTGTGCCAGTACCATGTTGTTTTAATTACTGTGGATTTGTCATAAGGTTTCAGATCAGGAAGTATTAGTCCTCTAACTCCATTCTTCTTTTTCAGGATGGCTTTGACTATTTGTGGCCCTTTATGTTTCAGAATTGGCTTTTCCATTTCTGCAAAGAAAATTGTTGGAATTTTGATGGAGATTGTGTTGAATATGTAAATCACTTTGGGTAGGATAAATATCTTAACAATATTTGGCCTTTCAATACATGAACACAGAATGTCCTTCCATTTATTTAGATCTTGATTTTTTTTAGCAATGTTTTGTAGTTGTTTTTTTCTTACAAGTTCTTTATATCCTTGATTAGATTTATTTTTAGATATTTGATTCTTTTATTTTCTATTGTAAATGAATTTTTTTTTCTTGATTTCTTTATTGTTCATTGCTTGTGTAGAGAAGCAATGCCAATTTGGGGGCATTGATATCATGCCATTGCCATCTTTGATTAATGCCTATTTTTATATTTATTTGATTTTTTGTGTTTTAACATTTGCATCCTTTCTCTTTTCTGTCTGGGTATATTTTTTATTTATTTTCCTTGTGGTTACCATGGAGTTAAAATTTAACATCCTCAATATATAGCAATCATATTTGATTTGACACCAACTTATCTTCAATATCATACATATACACCGTTCCCTATCCCTTTACATCTCCCTGACTTTTTTTTTTTGCTACCATGTACATATGTACATTATATTTCAAAATCATATTTTTTTGCTTTTTATGCATCTGCATTTTAGCAACTTTTGGAAGTAAGAAGTAGAGTTACATGCCAAATAATACAATAATACTGGCATTTATAATTATTGAAGTGGTTACCTTGTCCACAGTTCTTCATTTCTTTATGCTACTTTGAACTGATGCTTAGTGTCCTTTCCTGTCAGTTTGAAAAACAGCCTTTAGCGCTGCATGCAGTGCAGTTTCAGTGGCAATGAATTCCCTCAGCCATTATTTACCTGAGAATGTCTTAATCTCGCCCTCATTTTTGAAAGAAAGACTTGCTGTATATAAAATTCTTGGTGGCAGTTGTTTTCTTTCAGCACTGTAAGTATTTCAGCCCATTGCCTTCTTGCCTTTGTGATTTCTGATGAGAAATCAGCACTCAGTCTAATTGGGACTCTCTTGTCCATGACATGTTGCTTTTCTCTTGCAGTTTTCAGAGCTTTCTCCTTGTCCTTTGCATTTTATAGTGTGTTCAATATATGAAAGTGTATATTTTCATCATGTTTATCCTGTTTGGTGTTCTCTGGGCTTCTTGGATGTTTGTATTCATGTCTTCTGCTAAGTTTGGGAAGTTCTCTGTCATTACTTACTTGAATATTCCTTCTGTCCCTCTCTTCTTTTCTTCGCCTTCTGAGATGTTCAAAACACATATATTGGTATGCATTATAGTGTCCCAGAGATATCTTAGGCTATTTTCACTTTTTATAATTCTTTATTTTTTCTTTCTTCTCCTCAGCTTGACTCATTTCAAGTATCTTGTCTTTAAGTTCATCGACTTTTTCTTCTGCCAACTCTAATTTGCTGCTGAAATCATCTTGGGAATTTTTCATTTCATTTATCATGGTCTTCCAGTCCAGTAGTTCTGTTTGCTTCCTTTAATTTTTTTTTTTCTGGCATGGGCAGGCACCAGGAATCGAACCCAGGTCTCCAGCATGGCAGGCAAGAACTCTGCCAATAAACCACTGTGGCCCACCCTGGTTCCTTTAATTTTTTTTTTTCATCTCTATTCTAAGATTCTCATTTTTTGCATTCACTGTTTCACTAGTATATTTTAGTTCTTTCTTTAGCTTTATCTCCTCGATCATTTTTAAGATCAGTCTTAATTCAGCATGTTCACATTCTGGTCTTCTTTGTTGGTGTTTTCTGGATTTCTATCCTCTTCCTTTGGATGGGCTTTCAATTCCTATTTTCTTCATCTTGGTATCTATTGTTGCACACTGTACATTTTAATATTTTAAAATATTAACTCTGGAATTTATTGTCTGAGATATCTATTTCATAAGTTTGTAACCAGCTGATGATGAGACAGAAGTTTTCTTGACCTACCTATCAGGAAGGTCAGCTCAAGATGAATGCAGAATGCAGGCTACCCCCTTTCTTTCTTGGTCTGGCCCCACTCTCTAGGACTTGGGATTGTTAGTTGTTTTGGAGTTGCTCTGTTTATAGGAGTTTGAATGCCCACTCTATTTCCCAGGGGCAGACCTCCCTTTGCAAGATCTTTAAAGCAGGCAAGGCTTTGCCCCTGGCTTTTGCCTCTACAGTTTCTTACCCTCCTTTCATTATCTCTAGCTGCTTTCAGCTGAAGACAATTTTTTTTTTCTGGTGGGGGGAGAGGAGGTGTAGATGTTGGAGATGATTTTTAACTCAACTGGAACAGGGCCAGGGACCTACAAAGGGAGTGAAAACAAGCTCCGAATGGACCTGAGAAGGGTAAGAATACCATGAACTTCTACAGCTCCCCAGAGCTGTACTTTCTTGATTTGTCCAGCAAATGTAGCCCTTGACCTAAAGCATGTTGTCTTTAGATCTCCTCTGTCATTGCCTATGGGCAGCACTCAGAGCTGGATGCCAAAGGGATCCAAAGTTACTAATCAAAAGCTGTGATAAGTGATAGCCCATACCTACCCCTGGTATTGAGAAGAAGGTTTTTCTTCTCTTTCTGTCACCAATGAGCTCTCCGGGAGCTGACTAACAGCAGCCTGCAGAGAGAGTGGGGTTATGGGCACTGCTAGCCACAATGTGGAGAGAGCAATTTAAGAGGTTTTTAATTAAGATCCCACTCAAGTCAGTAAAATGGATTCATAGGTTTCCTGACTTCTGAACAAATAACCTTTTTCTGTCTTCTCCAGCCTTATGTGGTGGTGCCATAGCTTCACATAGCACTGACTTCTGGGAAAGCTAATTTCCCAGAGCCCTCGGCCTCAGACACCCAGCTGCCGCTACCTCTTGTGAAACAGGTCTGCCCTTAATCTCAATTGCAGGTCAGATATTGTATTTCTACTTTGGAAATTAGTAAAAGCATTCATTAAAAACCAATCTGTACTAATGAAAGGTCTAGAGTAGTTTTCCTCAAGATCCCTGACCTCCCAGACTCTGTGCATTTGCAAGTGGCTTTTTTTTTTTTTTGGTTAACAAATATGAACTTTCCTTCTCTTATCACTAAAAATACTAAGAATGGGAAAGTTTCAAATTAGAGAGGAAGAAAAGCCCCTTATAAACATATACTTCCCACTCTAGGGCAGGTAAGAAGCCTCCCTCCTATCACTGTTACATGGACCACCTCACCTAAATTGAGAACAGACCAGGTCTTGAATCGAATTACCCTCTAAACTTTGGGAATTAAGGCTTTATCAATATAACCATTCTAAATCTACAAGTGTGCATTATTTTTAGACATGTGTCCTATTCTTAAAGCAGAGGAGTGACCTAGCATAAATGAGAACAATAATTAGGGCTTTTATTATTTGATTTATAATTTGGGACAGGCTGAGATAGTGGAAAATGTCAGGAGGGTTACAGCTAGAAAGTCCCAATTCTAGATTCGTTTGTTCTAGTGACTTGTTGGTGACTCTAGATACTACCTTCAAGTGCTTGAACCTTTATATCCATTTCTGCAAAATAGAGCCATCTCTGCCATATCTAGCCATAGAATCATTAAAGATGGAATAAGGATAGATATCTAAGTTTTCTTTTAATGTGTAAAGCGCAGAATGAGAGGAGGAAGTAGTTTATGAATCATGGTCTTATTTGAGCAATCAAGAGTAACTTTTTGAGCAAAAATTGTCAGAAAAACTTTCTGAGACTTGATTTCATGATAGTTCTTTTCCACTGAAGGTTTACAATTGTCCTGATGAGAAGACCGATATGAGGCATAGGGTAAATGAAGGGGATGAAGATGCAGGCAGGAGAGGACAATGTTGTATGGGGAAATTCTACCCTTCTGGGAAGTGGTCAGCTGTGACAATTAGGTCAGCAGCACCCCAAACATGCAGTTGGGGAGAAAAGAACTGAAACACCATTTGTTTCACTGCCAAGCAAACCTATGTTGTTGAATTTCAGGCTCCACTTAGGTTTCTGGGTCGGTTAAATCCACCAACCATTACCTCCAAAAGCACACATGGATATGCTCTGTGCACTTGTGTTTATGCAGGGAACAAAGGAAAGGAGAAGAAATTGGGGAGGAGAGAGGAGTATTTGAACTTCACCAAAACAACAAGCAAAAAACAACTATTGAAGAACTAAAAGTCAGTCTGCTCTAAAACTCTCTTCACCAGGGGCACATGATCTGAGATAGCCGGTAACAATTTCTGCTACAGTCATGTTCCAGAAATGAACAAAACCTCACAGATGCATTGATACAGGAAAATATTTTCAAACTATGCTTTTAAAAAATCTTTTAATGGGCCCTTTCTCTAAAATATTTTGTTGCAAAAAGGAAATGAGATAAAAAGGAAATTTAAAAAAGCAAACCTTATGCACACGCCTTTATTAGTCTCCATTTTTCTCTAATCAGTGGCTTTCCTGTCATCATAAAGGTCACCTCCTGTCACCCAATCCAGATCCACTTGATGCAGATAAAAACCTCTGCCTAAGGGTGTGATCCAAAACAATTCCCTCAGATCTTTCCTTTCAGTAGCAGTTTGACAACACCAGTTCTGCTTGAAAATGACCTGTAGTTTCATTGTATCAGAAATGGAAGGTGTTTAGGCAGAACCCTTTCACCCATGATGTGACCAACCCCTAGCAAATATTCACAGAAGCTTCCCCCACCCATGATTTCCAGGAAACCCACTGAGCCCACACCAGCCCATGCCCTCTTGCCCTCCTACACTTGCAATCTCGTAATACGTTCCCCTTACCCAACATCTGCCCTCTGGCAATTGCATCCCTGCATGACTACAGCAGCAGCGTTTAAGTTTTAAACGACTTCAATGAAAAGCTGCCAACTCTCTGCTTAGCCGCCCCTCCCTTCCTGCTACTAAACCGACCAATAAGAACATGCCACTTCCCCTCATTCAAACTAGGTAATGAGAATCCACCAACTCCGTTTCCCTATTACCCACCAACCATCCTATATAACTTGTACCGTTTCCCCTCCTAAGGGCTGTGCCATCTTAGGCTTCAGCCCGCCTGTGCATAGCTTTGCAGTAAAGCTCCTTTGATAGAGTTTTGGTCTCTTCCTCTCCCTCCTGATGGAAAAACCTATCAGAAGAAACCTCTGAAATTACGGAATCCTCATGTGGCATGGTAAACAAATCACCACCCTGTGTAAATCTGGTGACCATTAGTTGTATTATTCTTTATAAGATTTATTAAATCATGATTTTATTTATGCAAAAGAAAGAGCATAGGCTCATTTCCTTGGCAACAGGAAAACAGTGAAGAAACAGTCTATAACTTTCAAAAGAATTTGAATACCTTCTCTATTTTTCTCACCTTCTTATTTCTTTTGTCAACACTCTCCTACATAGCAAAAACAGACAAATAAGAGCTAAGAAGAAAGTAAAAAGAAAGAAGGGAAAAAGAAAATAAAATAAACTTAATTGTTTCCTTATTAATATTTGTATGCACCCTCAATTCAAACATTTTATTTGATATTCTCAATCTGAAGAAGTAGGGATAATACAATCTTGAATATCTATATATTGTCAAATGCTAATGGTCTTTTGCATTAATTAAAAGGTAAAGGCACAGGGCGGCTGCCGTGGCTCAGCAGGCAGAGCTCCGACCTGCCGTGCTGGAGGTCTGGAGTTCGATCCCTGGTGCCTCCTGCCCATATACAAATTAAGAGAAAAAAAAAAAAAAAAAGGTAAAGGCACAAAATAGAATTCTAAATAAATGTGATATTTGCACAGCTTCTTAGAAATTATCATTGAGTCTTTAAGATGATTCTGGTTTAAGTAAGATTTTTTTATGCCAACGTATATTATTATTCATTATTATTAAAACACCAGTAGAGCTACAGATGGTACTGAAGTTAAATTGTGTGCATCATCTTGATTACGACAGTAAATTGTCTGTATAAGGGGATTTGGTGCTTAAAAGATTCACTTGTATTTATAGGTGAGATAAAATTCCTCTTAGCACTGGACAGTTAATGGCCTACTTTGTTTAAAAGACATATAATATACATTTTGTGTAGTGCCTACAACGGTGCTTAGAAGTGACAACTCATGCTTTTAGCCTCATTTATTTTTCCCCTCGTTAGCTATAATTTTACTTAGCAAACAAATAAAGTAAATACTATGATATTACTTTTGAATTTGACCCATCCCCCTTTTCCACTATGAAACCCAAAAAGATAAATTACTTCATAATGAGCAGTCTGAGAAACATAGTTCTCTAAAATGAGTCATGAAAAGAAGATTAAATCTTTATCCTGTCATCCCTCTCCAGTTTAGATCAGTGCTTGGTTTCTGATCACCTATACATGGCTGTGCCCTTGCCCGTGGAAGACAGAATGATGTCAAAGACATAGCGCCAGGACTCAAGGAGCCAAGCATCTGTTTGGTTTGAAGGATGATCCATATGCTACCACACATATGCACCCAAAGACATATACATATATGTATTCATACATCTACATCTATCTATCTATCTATCTATATATATTTAAGATAAATTCCATGAAGAAAACCATTGGCATGGGATTGATGAGTCCAGGGCTCTATTCTCCCTTAGCTGTAAATGCTTTCTATTTTTACCCTTCTGCATTTCAGATTCCTCAACTGTAAAATTGCTTGTTCAATCAACGAACATCAAATGCACACATACTAGGTGTCAGAGTCATGGTGCCTTCCTCAAGCATGGAGGGGATGGACACATCACCAATGTGTTGCAACAGTGCTAGGAAAATGGGGCAAGTGGCACCAAGCAGGCAACAGAAGCATCCAGGGGACAGGGCCTAGTCCTATCCAGGGATTAATAAGAGGGCCCTGGGATTCTTGCCAGGGTTTTGAAATGTTTCTTGTGTAGATTTTAAGAAATATTTAGCAGTAAATACTTAACTTTACTTAAAAGCAACTTGCTATGATCACATCGTAATTAAGCCTGGGAAGTGTAACTACAAAGCCTGCTGATGCCACGGACTCGGGACACTGTCAGCAGCCACTGCAGCAACTGAGAGGAAGAGCATCACCCTAATTTCAGGGAGGAGGAAGCCACAATTTCCTCTGTCCATTTTCACATGCTAGTCATGGTCTAACTGTGGCTCTGAACCAAGGTCAGCGAGACACTTTTTGTGTCATCCCACTCAAAACCTGGTTCCAACCTCTAAAATGATGCCAGGTCTGCCCTAGCACAAGGGCCAAACTCCTATTTGACTGAATACCCTTAGTAAATATACCTCTTTCTCTTGGATTTCTCAGAACATCTGCATATGAATGCCACACATTTATCCCAAACTCAGTGATCCCAATATATACTTACCTAAGTTACTTTCCTCTCAGACTACCCAATGTTTTCCCATATTGCCTCTGTTTGTTTGTTTTTGAGGGGGTTGGGTCTCAAGTTAGGGAAATTGGGTTCACAGTTGTTATTTTTTTTCTATCCTTAAATCTAGTTTGTCAATGATTTAGTCTAATTTGATAAATATTCTCTAACTTCCCAAAATGTGAGGTACCTAATGTGCCAATGGTGTGGGAATACCAAGGGACATTCTAGGTAGGGATTTTTTTTTTCTTGGGGCCCCAGCACTTAATATCTGAGACTATGTACATGTTCAATAAATCTTCATTGAATGAAAGGATGAATGACCCAGTCCTATTTTATTCTTTAGAAATGTCATTTTTTTCTGTTACCCTCTCCTTGATCCTACTTCAGACTTTTCAAATGTTATATTACAATTTTTGCTTTAGTTCTCTCAGTTAGCTAACTACCCGTCTCTACCCCCATTAAACCATCCTTTCTATAATCCTTTTCTTCACCAAGATCATAGTAGGATGCCACCTACTCTCAATTGACTCCTAGCGCTTTGGCTTCACTTTCAAAATTGACATCATAAAGATGAAAAAGCAAAGAAGGAGTTAGTAGTGTATGGAAGTTCATGAGTACAATAGGAACAGGCCATCACTGGTGAAATGGCAGGTTGGACAGTGTCAGGAGCAAGGTCCAACAAGCAGCATTCTGTGATTGGATGAGTTTTGGTCAGAGAGTGAAGGGCCCTGCCGAGAAGGCATGACTCTAACCATGCCTAAACCCAAGTATGCTAACACTATTCAACTTTAAATAACAGAAATGCTCCTTCAGGGCTACTTGGATAAGCCAGAGGATGTGAAAATTTTATAAGGCTTCTATCAAGTAGTGTAGGAGAGGTAAGATTCACAGAAGACAAAGATAAAACCTATCTGTGAAATAAGAAGCTGAGTGGTGGCTAAGCTTTTTTGGGGAGTTTGAGACTGATAAAGAAAAAGAATCTCTGAAAAAATAAAAATTTAACTGTTTCAAAAATGTTCCTAAACATGACTGCCACCCTCCTTCCACCCCTACCTCTCAAAACACACACATGCACACACACACATGCACACACACACATGCACACACATACATGCACACACACACACATGCACACACATACAACATCACAAAGTACACTGCCAAATCAGATTCAGAATTTATTGCATTTTCAAAAAAAGCTAAAATGGTTGACCAAAAGAATAGAATATAAGATGGGGGGAAACTGGGAAATAAAAAGTTTTAAAGACTAGCAGAGATTGGAATTTTGCTTTAAAAAATACGCCATTCAAATAGTAGTGCATGGAATATTAAAACAAGGGGAAAAAAAGACAAATTCCTGCAGAGATCTTGAATCTGTCAATTTAGTGCTCATCAGAGTTGAGAAACTATCTTCTCAAGGACTGTGTCTTTTTAAGTAGATATCTATTATTTTATTGAATTCAATGGAGCTAAACTTCCAATAGCTAGTTATGATACTGCATTGAGTGCTCCTAAATTACAATGAAAATCCCAGTTACTCAGGAAACCTTGATCTTAAAGTGGAGCCCAATCAATCCATACACATAAATGAAATCCCCTTCATGTCTCATGGGTCCAGCCAGAGTGCTCCTAAAGGAAACATTACATTCCCTGATGTCATCAATCAGCTCATTGGAGTTTAGGAAAATGTCTGGTAAAACACAATAGATGTGGGTTGGGAACTGACCAGCTGGCTGATAGAACAACCAATGAGGTCATATCAAGCCATTTCTGAGTGGAAAGGATAAGCATAGGCTGATCATTTGAGCAAATATTGACCTTTACCGGTCTTTGTTGCTGCAAAAATAATGCCAGCCTTTTGGCAGGACTGGAAGCCGTGGTCCTTCAAATTTTGAATCTGGCTGGGTGTGTATATATTTTTCTTCTGGATCAGCAGGAGACTGTAGCATATTTGATAAAATTCCAGACATTGGAATACAAGCCAGTCTGTATTCATATTCTGACTCTGCAATTTACTAATTATATGTCCCAGGGGAAATTATTTATTTCCAGTTTTCTCTATGTAAATGGGGATCATCACTATATATATATAGTGATATATATACTTGCAAAGAGGACAAAAAGAGGCAATTTATGTCAAACACCTATCCAGTGATAGGCACATATTTGGATGCATATTAGTTATCTTGTTTTTCCAGTATTCTCTCTTCCTCAAATTCAAGTTCATGGTGACAAGTTCCAGACACTGGATTTGAAGAATGATATTTCTGGCATCTTCT
>PVIY010062631.1:0-10800 GCA_004026745.1 Myrmecophaga tridactyla | reverse complement strand
TATATTTGAACTCTTTACTTCCCACCTTGGCAAAATGTAATGCATTCATTATAGAGGAGATATAAGAAAAACATAAAAATTAAATGTATTTCTCAGCACCTGTGACAAGCAGTTTGAAAATATGTATATATATGTTTTTAAATTAACTTTAAGCATTTCACAGTAAGGGAACATGGATAACAAATAAGCATTTGAAAATCTATTCAACCTCATTAGTAAATGGGTAAATGCAAATTAAGACCAAAATGTGTTACTATTTTACACTCACTGGATGTGCAAAAGTTAAAGTCTGCCAATATTAAGTACTGCAGAGAATGCAACTGAATGGGCTATCTTGTACACCGATGGTGGAAGTTAAATTAGCACTACCAATTTGTAAAAGTATTTGGCATTACCACAGACCTTATGATACAGAAAAAGTTAAATTAGCACTACCAATTTGTAAAAGTATTTGGCATTACCACAGACCTTATGATACAGAAATTCTGATTTTGATTATATTTCCTAGATGAACTCCCATACAAGAGATGTAAAGAAATGTTCATAGCAGCACTAATCTAGAACGATTCAAATTCAGTCAAAAAGAAAATGGAAGAAAATTATTGGGGGCTTGTCACAAGGGCACAGGATTCAACTGAAAGTGCTCCTGATGCCAAAGCTGGAATAATTTGGGTAACTGTGATAAGGAAAGTAGTATTGGATTATAAACTTTTAAACTATGGTATAAAAAAATCCTATGACTCCATATTTATATAAATAAGTGATTGAATATATTAATAAATCAGTGAGAAGTGACAACACTCCCATGGAGACTTTCAAATACATTATGTAGATCCTCCCCCCTAAAGGAAGGGAGCACGAACCCTCCCTCTTGGATTGTGGGCTGCACAGAGTGACTGACTTCCTTCCACAGAGCATAGTATGGGAAGTGGGGAATAAAAGAGCAAGTCACAGTGGAGAGACCTGACAAAAGGCCACTTCAGCCAGGTGACCAGGTGAATACTAAGTCATAAATCATGGTGACAGGATGCACCCTTGATAGAATATGATGAGGATGGCACTTTGCCTCTGAGGCCTTCTTCCCCAAAACCTGAAACTCCAGTCTAATCATGAGAAAAGCATCAGAAAAATTCCAATAGATGGGCATTCCACAATACACCTGACAAGCTTTCCCCCAAACTGTCAAGACCATCAGAAACAAGGAATATCTGTCACAGTTAAGAAGAGCCTAAGGAGACATGACAACTAAATGTGATATGGTATCAAAATGCCTGTGACAGATATAGGTCATTAGATAAAAAAAAACAAGGAAATCTAAATAAAGTATGAACTTTAATAATTATGTATCAAGATCAGTTCATTATTGTAGGAAATATGTCATCATAACGTAAGACAATAATAGGGGAAACTGTGTGTGTGTGTGTGTGTGTGTGTTTGGTAATATGAAAACTCTGTACTATCAGCTCCATTTTTATGTAAATCTAAGTGTTTTAAAATATGAAGTCTATTAACTGACTTAAAAAAGGATAGATCAATAAACTGGTAAATTAATTCAACAGAATATTATATGCAACTGAGAATGCGTAAACCACAGTTACACACATGAAAACAGAGATTTCTTATAAATATAATGGTGAATATAAAAAGGAAAATACTAGAAAACTACATGAAGATGCTATCATATTTATGAAGTTCCAAGAAGAACAAAGTCAAACAAACATCTCTTGAATGATGAGTATATATATATATATATATATGTGACAATATTACATGACAATTACAGAATACTGAACACAAAATTCAGGATAGTGGCTACTTCCAAGTGGAGACAATTGAGTGCAAATAGAGATGCGTTAAAAGAATCATATAGGCTGATTTAGTGAATAAGCAAAGCTGTTGGTCACAGCTTGGGCAGAATTTCATGGGTGCTCATTTTATTGTTATGACTATGAAATACATACTAATATATTTCATTGTATGCCTCTAATAAATATCACATTAAAAAGAAAAGAAAAGAAAGAAAATGAAAAGACTAAGCCAATTTTAATTTTAAGAAAAACCTCTGGAAAGATTAAGCAACAGAAAAATCAAGCCTCAAATAACAGTAGTAGAAATCACAGGAAGTACACAATTACAAACATAAGAGAGATGAAGAGGCTATGAGAGAATATGATTAACAACCTTGTGTCCCCAAATTTGAAATTTAAACAAAAGGACTCATTTTTAAGAAAATGTACCCTTCCAATTCTTACTCAAGAAAATTTACACTTAAAATAGACCTATTATCTGTTAAGGAAATTGATTTAGTACCGTAAGAGTGTCACTGAATGCCACAGGGGTGTCTTTGGTTTAGATTTCTTTTTAGTTTTATTTCTATTAAAATTACACATACATATAGCGTAGTTAATTTTACCTCAAGGTTTTTGTAAAAACACCTGTCCTCAAAAAACAGCCATCTCCATTTTCAATACCCCAGAGGCAAAATTTTTCTGTTCCTTCAGTTGCTCCTTTGGGTATTTACCCATATTTCTTAAAAAAAAAAAAAAAAAAAAAAAAATATATATATATATATATATATATATATATATATATATATCATATCATATAAGTGTTTTGGAGCACACACTCTGCCGAGATGAAGAAGTCGAGAACAATGAAGATTTTGGATGCATGAAATAGGGGTTGCAGAACAAGAGGGGCGAAAAGGTTCTTCCCAAGATGACAGCTGTCAGCTGGCCTAGATATAAGCTGTTGGGATGGAAGCAGGACAGGAAGGCTCCGGAACATGGGACATTATGTCCCAAGGCATTATGTGTGGCAGGAGGTACCCAACACCACCTAAGGAATTTTCTTGCTTAAAGGAATCTCATTAGTCCCGGCTACCTGAAGCTGGAGGAGCTGAGGAAGGATCCTTTCCGACAGGCTTTAGAGTGTGATGCCGCCAACAAGTTGATTTCAGCCTTCTAGCCTCCAAAACTGCGAGAGAATAAGTCCCTGCTGTTTTAAGCCACTCAGATTGTGGTACTTTTTTACACAAGCCCTAGGAAACGAATACAGCTCCTAACTAATCTGTGATTTTGAATACAATCCCACTTAAAATCCCAACAGGGATTTTGTGACTTTGTATGAAAGTTGAAACAACTGATCCAAAATTCTCAGTTCTGTTTAAGGAATGCAAAAGATATGGATTTGCCCTAGCAGATATGAAGACTTGTGATGATGCTGCAAAAAGATGGAAGGAATTTTTGCCCACTTTGAAAGCAATGCAATTGAGAGCCAAGAAGGAGCCCCATCCATTTACAGCAACTATATAAATTGTGGAGACATCATTCCAAATCCATGGAGGAAATATGGAGACTAGTCAATAAAGGGTGATGAGACAATTGGGATACTAAAATTTGATCCCTACCTCACAGTATATATGATTTTAATTTCAGGCAGATTGGAGGCCTAAATGTAAAAGACTGACATTTAAAAAATATTTAGCAAAATTTTTGGTGAAATCATTATGATTTTAGGGTAGAGGAGGCTTTAAGATGCAAAATGCACAAAACATAAGTTAAAAGAATTAATTTTTTTACATTAAAATTTTAAATTTCCGCATTTCAAAGATACCATAATCAAGAAAAGAAAAGCCATGACCTGAGAAAAAATATTTCCTACCAAGGATGAATATCCAGAATGTATAAAGAACTACAAATCAATAAAAAAAGACACAATCTATTAGAAAGGTGAACAAATGAAATGAACAGAGAGTTCACAAATAACACCAAATTAGCAATAAATATTAGAATTGCATCATTATCAGCCAAGGAAATACAAATTAAAACACTGAACTATGATTTCACAGTGACAAGACTGGATTTTTTCAAATCTGGAAATACCAAGTTTTATTGAAGATACGAAGGAACAGAAACTCTCAAACATAGCATGAAAGTGTAAATAACTAAGCACAACGAGTATGAATTATAACTTGATCATGTTGCCAGGATGCTCAAACCCCTTGACCCAGAAATTTCACTTCTAGGCCCCTCTGCATGAGGAAACCCATGACAGAATTTACACTGCAGCATTGTTTTAAAGAGAATAAACCTGGAAATAATTGCTCATCAATTAGATAAAAGAGAAGTGGGTTACGGTATTTCCATACAAAATAATACTATCCATCCATTAAAATAAATAAGCATCAACATTTGTAAAGCCCATAAAAACCTCTGCAGCAGTCTAAAAAGCACATTGAGCAAAGTAATAGACACAGTTTGATTCCATTATAGAGTTTACAGGCATGCAAAGTAGTACAAACTATTATTCATTGATATATTCACATGCATCAAATTGTAAAAATATTCCTAACAATGTTAAATACCAAATTCAGAATGAGTTATGTCTGGGAAGGAAGAGGGGTAACGGAGTGGAGAATAAGTATACATGGGCCTCAACTGTATCTGAAAAAAGTCTAATTACTTAGAAAAAAAAACCTCTAAAGCAAATATGGTAAAATGTAAAGAGTCAACAACTTCATAATTTGTAAGCATCAAAGTTTTTCCATATAATTGAAATATTTCACAATGAAAACTGAAAATGGATTTAGGCATTAAAATAAGAAACTTGGGAGAATAAGTTAAAATATGTGATGTATCATGCCACTGAGTACTCTAAAATGTCTATGCTTCTGTCGTTACTTCTTTCAGTGGACACTTGTCTCTGGCCTGTCTCACTAATGAAGAAGTCCTAGTGAAAGAAGCTTTTGTTGTAGTTTAAAAATATAGATCAAGTCCTGCTACAGCCAAGTCCTTGAGCCCATCTAAATGTTTGTATTGGCAGTTTACTTGTCATCTCTTGCTCCGATTTCCAGCAGTGGCCATTTCAGATTTTCACTACCCTCCCCGACCCTCTCTCTCAATGCCATTTTTTCTCATTTTCATGCCATTCTTTCTCATTACAGCAATAGGAATTAATCTGTTCCTGTCCCTTCCTCCTCCCTTTAGGCTCAGGGGATGGTATTCTCCTAATAAATTTATTTCTGCACCCTCAGGCATCTGTCCATCAATTTTCCTTTCTTACTATGTTCTCAACCTCTTCTCTCTGACATATTTATCTTATTTGAATGTCTTTTCTCATAGTAAAATGGGCAATAAATAATGATTCCCAGTGTTGTGAAGAATATCAAATTAGATCAATCAAAAGAACCTACGTAAATGCTGATCTTTCCTATAAATGGCCATGTGTCTTCAAAGAATTGTAATTCATAATTGAGAGTTTATAAATGGAAAGTTTGTATTGAGTTTCCCAGAAGGGTTCTAACTTACGTACTATTTGTCTGAAAAATATCTACAAAGAAAACTTGCAAATATATATTCATAAACAGAACTAGGGAAGGAAAAAATAATTAAATGTCTGCTAAATGGAAAGACTTTACCTGCCGGTAAAGGCATTATAAATTTTGTAGAGAATTATTCATTTGCTATTCAATTTGGATTCCCTTTACTCTCCTTTTTCCCCCATAAGGTATTATAGTCTTCTGCAGAACTAATCAGAAGAATAAGTTATGAAATACATGTTTTAAAATTGATAAAATGATGCATTGTCTTATGTTCAAATTCATAAATTGATATACTACTTTGAGTGAACAGCAAAACGTAAAAACATTTTGAACAGTAGGATAAAGCATTACAGATGCTTTTTTAGGATTAGCTGCTCCTTTCCTAAGTAGATTTACTTGATAGGTTTTCTCACTTAGTAAAGGATGAATTGGAAAAATATGAACAGATTGTAATAACCAAAAATAAATGAACTTGACAACCTGGAAGAGAAGCAATTGCCAATGGACTGAAAAATAATGTAGAGGAACTTTGGCAAGCATAAGTTATTTATGAAAGGAAACAAAAGTTTTGACATTGGAGTTTAGAACAGACTGCCTGGAAGTGGATATTGGAAAAAATAACATTTTAGTATCCTAAAAATGAATGTCTTGCTAAAATTTAGTCAACTATGTTTTACTAATAATTTTAAATATCCTGTTTCTCTCTCTTTTCCTTTTTTCTGACTTGCTTTCCTTGTTTCATTTCAAAAACGCAAAATTAAAATTCTGATTAAATGATTATAATGAAGATTATAATTCTCCCTATTTTTATTGCATATTACTCATTGAAAGTGAAAAATTGAATCTTTTCCTTGAATACCTTGATTAGTGTTGATCTCTTTGAAAATAGAATTTTTTTTAGAAAACTGACCTTTTCATTCTAGCTGTTTCTTGCTACCCATCATCTTGAGTAAGTCACTTAACATTGCTAAGTCTCAGATTCCTCATTTATAAGAAAACAATGTCAAGAATGTGGTGATTTCAAAATGAAGCAATGCATTTATTTGAAAATGTGTTGAAAAATGTCAATTTTAGAGATATAAAAAAAGGATATTTTACATGTACGTTTCCCATATTATCATTTCCCCATCATAATTGTCTGGCATTATGTCTTAGAGCATCTGGACAATCTAGCTTTCATTTTTCATTCATATATTTGGCACTGTGTAGAAGGATACAAGCAGTCATATGGATAATATGAATAACTAATTATCCATGTTAGTTAAGCATTTAAGAGTAAAGAATCTGGAAGAGCCCATCCACTCTTTTCGTATTTTAGTGAAAAAAGAAAAGGTCCAGAGAAGTAAAGCAACAAACCAAAGTCAAGCCAATTAACTCAGCAGTGATCTGATAAGGATTTAGGACTCAGGTGTTCTGAATCTCTCCTGGTGATAACTTTTGACTATTTCATATTGCCTTCCTTTTCATAGGTTGGGGATGGAAACCAGTGCTTTTTTACTTAGTGGGCACTGTGTTACTTATCTTGTGGGGGTTATTCCCCAAAAAGCAAACATCTGTTGAATGCCTACTACTATAGGCCACAGAAATTCAAAGATAAAGGTAAACAAAGCACTATTGTTGCAATTAAACAATCTCAATAGGCAGTTAAGCTGTTCTGGTATTTAGGATATAATGGAAGGATCAACAGCAGAGGGAGGTGGAGAAAGGAATAGAGTCAGTCTATGTAGCAGGCACAATTTATTAAGATCTGGAGAATCAAGGCTGAATGCCAGCACAGCAGTGTGGGGCTTTTACCTTAAAAACCAGTGGAATGGGTGTAACTGAGGCAGATTGATCTCTCTTAGGCATTTTGCTTTTGTTTTTTAAAAGTACCTCCCTGGTGCAGAAAGGAGGAAGAATTAAAGAGGTAAAAACTGGAGTAGGAAGTCATGTAAGGAAACTATTGAGAAAAAATGCAGGCGCTTGATCTGAAGCAGTGGCAATGGGGGAGGGGGTGACAAAAAAGGATGAGATGGGAAACTAATATCCTCATCTTCAGATGAGCACATCGAAACTCAGGAAAACATCAGGATTCAAACACGGGGCTCTATTAACTGCAAGGCCAGGCCAGCTTCCACGCTGTTCCGGTGGTGCCACACCCACCTAAAGGAAGGGGGCACTCCCTCATCCGCCCAAATGTAGCTCCAAGGACACTGCTTCTAATGTGGCTTCATGTATCCTAGGTCCTTTTCCAAAATATTAATCCAGGCATTTTACGTCAGCAACTTCATTTTCTTTGTTGACAAAACTGCTACAAGAGCACCTTTCATTTCACCTTTCTTTTTTGGAAGTAATGATCAAGTAATTTCTCTGAGCAAGTCTGAGACCCTTGGTGGTGGTGGTGGTGGGGTTGTACATTTAAAAAACTTTTAATATAACCTGCATTTATTTTTGAACAGTCTAACTGATCCTAACTATTTAATTTGCCCAGAGCCTTTCTTTCTCTTCCTTCCTTCCTTCCTTCCTTCCTTCCTTCCTTCCTTCCTTCCTTCCTTCCTTCCTTCCTTCCTTCCTTCCTTCCTTCCTTCCTTCCTTCCTTCCTTCCTTCCTTCTTTCCTCCCCCTTCTCACCACTTCTTACCTTTTCCATATCTTTCCTTTTTATTTACAGGTTTACTTATAGAATGGTGGGGAACTGCCTATAAAAATTGTGCAGGTAGAAAATGTTAATAGAAATTTTTATAAAATCAAAGCCATGGTACTCTGGAAATATTTGTTTCATATAAATCAAGTTTAATTTCATGAAAAGTAAAATGGAGGCTACCTGGAGGTAAATCGATAAATAAGATCATGTTTAAATTTCATGTAGAAATCATTTACTTGACCAAATGAAGCTGTGTCTGGAATTCTAAGGTAAAAAATAAACCAGAAAAAAATTCAAAATTTCACAGTTCTAAATTATGTAATTCAAATTCTAAATGGAACATTTTAATCTTGGCAGGCTTGTGAAGGGACCATTTTGAGGATATAGCCTGGTTAAAGGAGGTGAAAACAATTTCAGAATCTTGGTTTCATGATGACCTGGAATAAAACTGATAGATTGTTTTGTACACAATTACTCTTCTACTTAGGACGTGCCTTGGCCATGTAACAAACAACATGTGTGGCAATCCACGGGTCAGGACCCCCTCCTTTAGGGGAAGGAAAAAAACCCAGAGCTCTAAGCATGGAGCAGCCTTCGTGACCAGAGCACACGCCAGAAGGAAAACCTCCTCTCCAGAAGGGGAGAGAATGGTCAAGCCACTTAAATAGACCTTTTGAAACTTTTTTGAAACGTCTACCCTGTTTTCCCCATAATGTATCAATTTAATCTATATCCTGTATGCTTCAGGAAACCTTGAAATGTTACTATAACAAAGCTCTTAACTTTGCTAGGACATGGGGGTGCACGCCCTTGGTTCTGTGCCTTCGTCTCTATGCCCACTATAAAATCCTGCCTCTCGCTCTGATCAGTGAGAGCATTGATTTCCGTTTGCAAGAGTGCTGACTTCCATCTCCTGACCGGCCACCAATGGGAAGAATTTTCTCCTGTTAGTAAGTCTCTAATTAAAGCGCTGGCTACCTCTCTGCATAGCATGCTCTTTGGTCTTGGGGCTGTGCTGGGCTGGAGCAACATGTTTATATGGACACCCTCTGCTATAGGGTCTATCTGATTCTCCAAGTACCTCGTGGCTCAGTTTCTTCATCTAGTAGAATAAAAAGGACGTTTAATAAATTGTAAAAGTGTATTTGATATTGCAAGTGGGTTTCAGATGAATGTGACTAAATATTCTCAATTTTCCCAACTTTTCCCTGAGAAGATATTCTGGGTATTCAATGAGTTAATACATGTAAGATGCTTGGGACAATGTCTGGCTTATAGTAAGAATGCATTGAATGTTAGCTGCTATTATTAATACTACTATTGTTCTTACCAATGTTTTTACCATTATTCAAGCAACTGCTCTGTTATAGTAGTGATGAAAAATTGGCTACTGTTTTATACCTTATATAAGATATAAGAAACAACTCTACTATTCTAAATGATAGGAGACATTTTTTCTTTTGAATTAAAAAAAAATTTTATTCTAGTAAGATATGCACAGCCTAAATTTTCCCATTTTAATCATGTTCAATATGCAGTTCAATAGCCCTAATTGCTTTCATAATGTTGTTCTATCATCATCGCCATCCATCACCAAAACTTTTCCATTATCCCAAATAGAAACTCTGAACCAATTAAGCGTTAGCTCCCCATTCCCTACCCCCATTGTGGGCGCTGGTGACATTTACACTAGTTTCTTGGTCTATGGATTTGTTTATTCTAATTATTTTACATCAGTGAGATCATACAGTATTTTGTTTCTGGCCTTTTTCATTCAACATGATGTCTTCAGGGTTCATCCATTTTGTTTCATGTATCAAAATTCCATTCCTTTTTATGGCTGAATAATATTCCATTGTATGTATATATCACATTTTGTTAATCTGTTTATGGACACAGGTTGCTTCCATCTTTGGCAATTATGAATAATGCCCTTATAAACATCAATGTGCAAATATCTGTTCAAGTCACTGCTTCCATTTTGGGGGGTATATACCTATTAGTGGGATTGCTGGGTCCTATGGTAATTCTGCACTTTCTGAGGGATGCCAGACTGCTCTCCACAGTGGCTAGACCATTTGACATTCCCACCAGCAATGACGGGTTTTCCTATTTCTCCAAATACTTCAGCACTTGTTATTTTCCATTATTTTTTGGTTTATTTTATTTTATTTTTTTGCAGAGTACCATTCTAGTGGATATGAAATGGTATCCTGCTATGGTTTTCATTTGCATTTCCCTAATGGCTAATGATGTCAGGCATCTTTTCCTGTGCTTATTGGTCACATGTTCATCTTCTTTGGAGAAATGTCTATTCAAGTTATTTTGCCGATTTTTTAATTAGAAAGTTTGTCTTTTTTGTTGTAGGGTTTCTTTATACTTTCTGAATGTTAAAATCTTATTGGATAAGTGATTTCAAACCATTTCCTCCCATTGTATAGGTTGTCTTTTTGCTCTCATGATGAACTCCTTTAATGCACAAATGTTTTAGATTTTGATGAATTTTCATTCAGCTCTTTTTCCTTTAGTTATTCATGCTTTTGACATAAGGCCTAAGAAACCATTACGTAACAGGATCCTGAAGGTGCTTCCTGATGTTTTCTTCTAGGATTTTAAGGTTCTGGGTCTTATATTTATGCCTTTGATCCATCCTGAGTTAAGTTTCTCACATGGTGTGAGGTACAGTCCACCTTAATTCTTGCGCATATGGATATCATATTTTCCCAGCACCATTTGTTGAAGAGACTATTCTTTCCCCATTGACTGGATGAGGTCACACCTGTCAAAAGTCTGCTGGTCAAGATGTGAGGGTTCTTTTCTGAACTCTCAATTCAATTCCACTGATCTTTATGTCT
>PVIY010062630.1:0-10798 GCA_004026745.1 Myrmecophaga tridactyla | reverse complement strand
AAATAGCCCTATGTCTATTAAACAAATTGAGTTTGTAGCTTAAAAACTTTCCCACAAAGCCCACAAAGTTTTCCCACAAAACTTCTACTGGTGAATTCTATATAACATGTAAGGAAGAAATAATACAACTCTACACAAAATGTTCCAAAGAATGGAAAAGTAGGAAAGACTTCCCAACTCATTCTAACAAGCTGGCATATTCCTGATATAAAAGTCAAATGGTTATTACTTAAAAAGAAACCTGTTTAACCAATATCCCTCATGAATATTCATGCAAAAGTACTGAACAATTTTAGCTAATTGAATTTAACAATGTATAAAAGAGATAATATATCATGATTAAGAGAGGTTTCTCCCCAGGATGCAAGTTAGTTTTAGCATTCAGAAATCAATCCATGTAATTCACCATATTAACAGGCAAAAAAACCCAACAACTTAGGACTAGCTCATTAGATGCAGAAAAACATTTTGACAAATTCCAACATCTATTCCTGATTTTAAAAAAAAAATTATTTTCAGCAAACTTGAAGGAACTTCCTCAATCTAACAAAGGGCATCTATAAAAAACCTACAGATAACATCATACTGAAAGATGACAGAATGAATATATTCCCTCTAAGATAAGGAACAAAGCAAGGATGTCTGTTTTTATTCAACATGACACTAGTTAGTGCATTAGGCAAAATAAATAAATAAAGATAGGTATTAGAAAAAAAGAAGTAAAACTGTCCCTATTTGCAGATGCCATAATTGTCTACATAGAAAATCTTAAGAAATGTATAAAATGTATTTTAAAAATCACTCTTTAAAGGAATAAGGTCACAGGATATGAGATCCAACATACAATACAAAACAAAACTATTATAATTCTATATATTAGCAAAGAATACTCAAAAATTAAAATTACAAAAACAATACCATTTACAACAGCATCAAAATATTAAATAACTAGAGATAAATGTGACAAAAGTGTGTACACTGAAAACTACAAAACTTTACTGAAATAAAGAAAATTTCAAAAATTAAGAGGTATACTATGTTTACAGATTCAAAGACTCAATATTGTTAAGATGTCAGTTCTCCATAAAATTATTGACAAATAAAACACAAGTCCAATCAAAATCCCAGCAGGCTTTTTTGGAGAAACTGATAAAATAATTTAAAAATTCATATGTAAATGAAAAGGACTAGAATAGCCAAGCCAATCTGGAAAAGCAGAACAAATTTGGAGGATTTACATTATCTGATTTTAAAACTTATTATAAAGCTACAATAAGCAAGACAGTTTCATAATAGCATCTAAATATTCAAACAGATCAAAAGAGTACAATAAAATGTCCATAATAGTACCACAAATAAATCAATAGATTTCCAATAAAAGTAAAAAAGCATACCAGTAGAACATGGACAGTTCTGTCACAATGGTACTAAAACAATTGGATATTCAGATGCCAAGAACTGAACTTCAATCCAGACCTGACATATACAAAAAAAAAGTCAAAATGGATTACACATCTAAATACAAATTCTAGAAGTAATATAGGAGAAAAGCTTGTTGGCACTGGGATATGCAAAGATTTCTTAGATATGACATCAAAAGTAAGAATTATAAAAGAAAAATGTAGATTAAACTTTGTCAAAATTCAGAAGTTTCTTCTTTGAAAGACACTTTAGAAAGGAAAAGGGAAGTCACAAATTATGAGAAATTACTTATTTTACACATATCTGATAAAAGACTTGATTCCAGTATATAGAAAGAACTCTCAAAACCGCATAATAATAAAAATAGTCCAATAAAAATTGGCAAAATATTTGTAAAGATACTTCACCAAAGATGATGCTGGAAGACAAGTATGTGAAAAGATGTTCAGCATTTCAACATCACTGATCACTAAAGAAACATAAGTTTAAATCGCAGTGACACAAAATGACAGATATTGTATGACTTCACTTATATGAAATAAACTAAAATATGCAAATTCAAAGAGACAGAAAGTAAGTTACAGTAGGAGGGAAGGGGAGAGGAGGAAACACTGCTTAATAAGTGAAGAGTTTCTGCTTGAGGTGATGGAAAAGTTCTGGTAATGGTTGGGGGTGGTGTTTGCACAACATTGTAAATGTAATTAATGCCATTTTGGGGATTGAATCATGTATCCCACAAAAAAAAGTTCAAATCTTAACCTGTACCCAATCAAGATGGCAAGGTGAGACACTACAGAACACCTTTCCCCTAGTGTTCAAAAGGCTTTGAACAATTAGCAAGAACTGGCAGAAATATCTTTCTCAAAGTTCCAGAAAACACTTAAAGGATTGCAGTAACAGGGCAAGCACAGAAAGGATTATGGAGGTCCCAATGCTTGGCTGGAGCAATTCTCCAAACTTATTGTATGGATAAACACTGAGGGAGATCACTCACACAGGTCAAACCTTAAAAGACTAGGAAAGTTGAGGGGGGTTTCCTTTTTTTTTGCTAATTCCCAGCATTCAAGGAAAGCTTGTCATAATACTAGCTAGATACAGGGTTAAGAAACAAATGCCAGAGTTTAAGTTCCAGTTATAACAAACTTAAATATCAAAATGTCTAGGTTTCAACAGAAGATTACAAGGCATATAAAGAAACAAGAAATGATGGCCCATGAAAGGAGAGTAAAGCATTAGAAACCATCAGTGAGGAAGATCAGCCTGCTACATTCCAGACAAAAGCGTAAAAAAAAATGGTCCTAAATATGCTCAAAGAGCTCAAGATAAACATGAACAAGAGCTAAAGGAAATCAGGATAAATGAACATAAAGAAAACAGCAATAGAGAGATCTCAATAGATATGAAGACCTAGAGGATTCCACATCAGATTGGAGCTGGCAAAAGAAAGAACTTGAAGATAAGACAGTTGAAACCATCCAGTATGAGAAGCAGAAAGAGGGAAAAATGAAGAAACTGAACAGAGCCTGAGGAACCTGTGGGACACCATCAAGCATACCAATATACACATAATAAAAATATCAGAAGAAGAATAGAGAATAGAGACAGAGAGGAAGGGACAGAGAGAATATTCAAATAATGACCAAAAACATCCCAAATTTAATGAAAGACATGAATATACATATCCAAGACACTCAATAAACTCCAAACAAGAAAAAACCAAATAGATCTATACCACACCATGTTATAATCTACATGTGGAATGTCAAAAGACAGAGAGAATCCTGAAAGCCACAAGAAAGACGCAATGTGTCACACTCAAGAGACTCAACAAGATTAAGTGCTGATTTCATTGGAAACCACAGAGGCAAGAAGACAGTGGGACACTAAAAGTGCTGAAAGCGAAAAAAAAAAATTTGCAACCAAGAATTCTGCATTCAGCAAAAATGTCTTTCAAAACTGAGGAAGGAATTAAGATATTTCCAGAAAAACAGAAATCAAGGGACTTCATTACTCCTTTATCACCTGCTAATGGGGGTTCTGCAGGTTAAGTGGGAAGGACATTAGATAATCAATTCAAGCCACATGAAATAAAGATCTCTGGTAAAGATAATGACATGGGTAAATATATATACCAATATTATAGCTTTTTTTATTTGTATCTCCACTTTTTACTTCCTATAGGATCTAAAAGGCAAATGCATAAAATGCAATGATAAATTAATAGTTTTGGCCTCATAATGTATAAGTATGTATTTTGTGACAAGAACTACATAAAGTTGGAGGAAAATAGGGGTAAAGGAAGATAGTTTGTGTATATCATTGAAGTTAAGTTGGTATCTAAGTAAATGAGCATGTTATCTAAGGAGAGAGAGAGAGACAGAGGGAGGGATGGAGAGAGGGAGAAGGAGAAGAGGAAGAAAGGAAGGAAGGAAAAAAGAGAAAGAGAAAGGACAAAGGTGGCAAAATGTTAAAATTGGTAGATTTTGATATTTGGGGGCATAGGGGTATGTTGGAGTTCTCTGTATGGGGGCTGTATTTTTTTTTTTTTGCAACTGTCCTGTAAGTTTGAAATTATTTCAAAATAAAAAGTAAAACTAAAACCATACACATTCCTGTAAATGCGAACCCATTTGTAAATTGGATTTTGAATCAGGGTGTGTCTTAATCAGTGTAACTGGAGGTCTTATAAGGAGAGAAAATTTGAATGCAGTCAGTCAGTAAAACCTAGAACCTGGTAGGAATCAGAAACTTGTAGAAACAAGAGGTCAGAAGAAGCCAGAGAGGAAAGAGAAATTGCTATCACCACAACACTACTGACTCTGGAAGAAAATATGGCTTTTTGATTTTGGATTTTGTACTTCTGGCTTTCAAAACCATGAATCAATAAGTTCTCATTATTCAAGCCAACTCATGTGATATTTGTCATAACAGCTCTAGAAAATTAAGACACTATTAAATTATATGCTTGAAATGGTTAAATTGGAAAGGTTTATGTAGGATAGATGTTATCACAATTTAAAAAAATTTAAAAATCATGACATACCACTATTCATTTATTAGACTATCTAAAAATTTAAATGATTAACCATGTGAAATGTTGGTGAGGACATGACACAACTGAAACTTTTATATACTGCTGGCAGGAGTATAAAATAGTTTAACCATTTTGGAAGGCAGTTTGACAGTTTCTTAAAAAATTAAATATATATGTACCATATGACTCAGCCATTCTATTCCTAGATATTTATACAGAAAAATGAAAATATATTTCCATTCAAAGACTTATATATGAATATTCATTGAAACTTTATTTGTAATCATTAAAAACTGGAAAAACTCAAATGCCCATCAGCAGGGAATGGACTAGTAGTGTACATCCATACATTGAACTACTATTCAGAACTAAAAAGCATGAACTACTTGATATAAGCAACACATGCATGAATTTTAAGATAATTATGCTTAGTCAAAAGAAGCCAGACCAAAAAACAATATATACTGTATGATTCCCTTTAAATAAAATTCTAAAAAGTAAAATTTTCTATGGTCTTTGAAAGTAGAACAGATACTGCCTGAGGATACAAAATAAAAAGGAAAGTTTGGGGGTGTTGGATATGTTCATTATCTTAATTGCAGTGATGTATATTTTAGAACTTGGAAAACTGTACACTTTAAATATGTGTAGTTTAATGTAAATCAAAAGTTGCTTAAAAGAAACTAAAGTGAACTAAGAAGAAGACAAAATTACCTTCATTTTATCCAGCTCATGAAATTCCTTATTAGGATTCTTTTGTGAATGAGCTGCCTTACTCAGAGCCATTGCTGTTACCATCCCTTTGCAACAGCTGGGGGAAAAAAACAAAACAAACAGCACAAACTATTTATTGTTGGTTCTTCTTCTAACTTCTTAAAATCCAGATACAGTAGAAGCTTACTATAATAATTCAGTTACTGATCACAAAGGAGAATAATTTGCCTCTTCCTCAGTTTCCCACCCTTGCCCTCTTCCTCCCTTCCATTCCTTTCCCTCTTGGCCATTGGTAATATTGATTTGAAATGAAGGACAATTACTGACAGATCCTACCTGGCATAAAAGCCACTTCATGAAATTGAAATAATCATAGTGAGAATTCACTTCCTGATTAATAAATTACAAGTTTTCAGATCCCATTCTTTATCTGGTGGGAGTCTTCTAGCTTTTTAGATATATGGTTTTAAAATATTTTTTTAAAGAGAGCTTCGGTTGGCATTTACTGAATGACATAAAAATATTCATTCAGCTTTGCATAAAATTGATTTAGAAGCATCTTTGTAAATGTTCCTTTGTACATGCAAAAGTGAAAAAAAGTAATTTATTTATACAAACAAATGGGTCTTTCTGTATTTTACTAATTCTCACCCCACACACATACACACTTCCCACTCTACCTATGATAACAATATTCAAAAGAATTCTAATGCCATTGGGAGAACATCAAAAACTCATAATCCAAGTGGGTACAGTATCAAGGTTAGTTTAAAAACTAATATTTTTTATGTTTCTTTTTATTTTGACAAATACTTATTGCTTCTACTTCACTGGTTTTCCCTTCTCTGCTTTATGTCACATTTAATCTTCAAAAGGACAGCAATAAAATAACCAGGTAATTTCACCTGTTAAGATAGATGGTGTATTTGGCCAACTTTCTTGCCAGTGGAGTCGCATCTAGCTCTAATCTTGTAATTCCTATTTCTTTTCTCTTGGCACTTTTCTTCTCAGATGTTGGGAGAGTGTCTTGATCAGTAAAGTCAGGTATCATAAAAATCAGCAAATTTACCATCCACTGGATCATAGATATATGCAATTCATCCATCTGTTTAAAAATTAATACACAAGTAACTCATTTTAAATCATCAAAACAGTAGAAGCCATACCAAATTTAGATATTATTAGCAAACTGTGTCCATGACTCAACATTATAATTCTTAATGAAGTTAAATCATTGCCACCAAGCCAATATAACCTTATTTCCTTTTGCTCATTTTAGTGGATGGAATTAGTATCCCCAAAAGATATGTTTAAATCCTAATCCCTGGTACCTATGAATGTGATCTTATTTGGAAATGGGGTGTTCTAGTTTGCTAGCTGCTGGAATGCAATATACCAGAATGGAATGGCTTTTTAAAAGGGGAATTTAATGAGTTGCTAGTTTACAGTTCTAAGGCCAAGAAAATGTCCCAACTAAAACAAGTCTATGGAAATGTCCAATCAAAGGCATCCAGGGAAAGATACCTTGGTTCAAGAAGGCTGATGAAGTTCAGGGTTTCTCTCTCAAGTGAGAAGGTACATGGCGAACACAGTCAGGGCTTTTCTCTCAGCTGGAGGGGCACATGGCGAATATGGCATCATCTGCTAGCTTTCTCTCCTGGCTTCCAGTTTCATCAAGCTCCCCGGGAGGCGTTTTCCTTCTTCATCTCCAAAGGTCACTGGCTGGTGGACTCTGCTCCATGGTGCTTCTCTCTCTGAATCTCTCTTTCTCCAAAATATTTCCTCTTTTATAGGACTTCAGAAACTAATCAAGACCCACCCAAATGGGTGGAGACATGTCATCCCTTAATCCAGTTTAACAACCATTCTTGACTAAATCACATCAACCAGGAAGATGATCCAATCACAGTTTCAAACATACAGTATTGAATAGAGATGATTCTACCTTTATGAAATGGGATTTATATTAAAACATGGCTTTTCTTAGGGGGTATACTTCCTTTCAAACTAGCACATGGGGTCACTGTAGATATAATCAAGATGAGGTCATCCTGGATTAAGAAAGGCCCTAATCCAGTGACTGGTGTCCCTATAAGAAAAGGGAAGTCTGTACATAGACACAGAGATACAAAGAAAAGTCATGTGATGACAGAGGCAAAGATCAGACTTATGCTGCCACAAGCCAAGGAATACCAAGCATTTTTGTTTAAAACAAACCAATAGAAGCTAGAGGAGGCAGGGAAGGATTTTTCCCTAGAGTTTTTGGCATGAACATGGCCTGGCCACTACCGTGATTTCAGTCTTCTGGTCTCCAGATCCATGAGAGAATAAATTTGTTGTTTTAAGCTAACAAGTTCATGGTAGTTTGTTACAGCAGCCCTAGTAAATTAATACTCACTATACTTCATTAAACTACTCTCTTCCTTTTTACCTTGGTCAAGAGTATTAACCCATTAAAGCTGCAGTTCCCAAATTGTACACCAAGGCAACCTAGGGCACTGTGATGAATTCATAGGGCTGCCATGGGATTGCAAATTCTCAAGGAAAACATGGTTATATTTAACATGTGTCAAGCACAGGATGAACTTGACAGGGTTCACAGTTTCAAATTAGGTTTACTACATCCATTTTGATGATATTGTATCTATCTGATGTTGGTTTTATTGTTGATTGCTGTAATAAATAAGCACTATGTGAAAATCAATGCAGGATAGGAAATGAGGGTGGCAGTGTCCTATTTGATGCCAAGGTGGTTTCATTTCCTTGCTGCCAGAAAAAATACCATGCAATGGGATGGCTTAAAAATGGAAATTTCCTGACTCATGGTTTTGAGACAAAGAGAAGTCCAAAATCAAGGTGTTATCCAGGTGATGCTTTCTTCTAAGAGATTGTTCTGGGGCTGGCTGGGGCTGTCCTTCAATTCTGTGCCCTTCTCCATACCTCCCTCTTCTGTCTTTTTTTCCCAACTGCCAGAAATCCCTTTAGTATTTCTTATAGGGCTGGTCTCTTGTTGAAAAATTCTTTCAGGATTTGTTTATCTGTGAAAATTTTAATCTCTCCCTCAGTTTTGAAGGACAATTTGACTGGGTACAGGATTCTTGGCTGGAAGTCTTTCTCTTTCAGAATCTTAAATATATCATACCACTGCCTTCTCACCTCCATACTGCCAGTTGAGTAGTCTGAATTCAGTCTTATATGGTTACCTTTGTATGTAGTAGATTGTTTTTCTCTTGCCACTTTCAGGATTTTCTGCTTCTCTTCAACATTTGACAGGCTAATTAATATGTGTCTTGGGGAAGGCCTATTTGGATTTATTATATTTGGAGTTCGTTGAACTTCTTTGATTTGCATATTTATGTCCTTTATAAGGGTTGGAAAGTTATCCCCCATTATATCCTCAACTACTCTTCCTAGCCCTTTACTCCTCTCTTCTCCTTCTGGGACACCAATGATTCTTACATTTGTGTGCTTTGTTTTGTCTATCATTTTCCTGAGATCCAATTCCATTTTTTCCATCTTTTTTGCCATTTGCTGTTTTGAGTGTTCAAAATTAGTTGTACCGTCCTCTAGTTCACATATTCTTCTGCCTCTTCAAATCTGCTGTTATGTCTCTTTAGTATGTTGGGTTTTTTGTTTTGTGTTTTTTTGTTTTGTTTTTGCATGGGCAGGCTCTGGGAATTGAACCCAGGTCTCTGGTGTGGCAGGCGAGAAGTCTACCACTGAGCCATCATTGCCCACCCTCTAGTATATTTTTTATGTGGTCTACAACATCTTTAATCTCTGGGATATCTGCTATTTTTCTATTTATTCTTCCAAATTCCTCTTTATGTTCTTCTAGTGTCTTCTTGATCTTTTTTATGTCATTAGCCATCCCATTTATTTTATTTAGTAGAGTTATATGAACATTTTTGATTAGTTGTTCCAATGTCTGTGTCTCCTCTGGTGTTTAAATTTGGTTGTTAGGCTGGGCTCTCTCTGTCTGCATTATGATATGCTTAGTGATCTTCTATTGTCTTCACCGCATGTAAATATCTTGATTGGTTTACTTTGGAAGCTGATTTCCTTCAGTAGTCTAAAGCTTTGTATTTGCAGGATGGATGTGGAGCAGGATTCGGGGTGCAGGGCAGGCAAAACAGTGTGGTGATGCATTGCAGTGCAGGTATAGGTGCAGGTTGGTGATGGTACACTGGTATCTGTGAGCACAGGCTCCCAATGGCGGGGAGGATGTGGCTGTGTAGGTGCATGGGTCTGGGGGCAGGGCCCTGGTGTGCACTGGTTTAAGGTGAAGGACCCTTTGTGCACATGTGCTGAACTCAGGGCAACAGGTTGGTATTGTGCGTGCATGGGCTGGGGATGGAAGTGGCCTGGCTGGTCAGCACTTGCCCAGAGCTGGGGGGTGGCCATGACTGGGGGCCATGCGCATGCATGAATCTGGGAATACAGTAAACTGATGTTCATGTGCATAGAGCTCAAGGGAGGCAGGGTGGTGCTGCATGACTGTATGGTCTGGGGGGTGGATGTAGCCTGGGTATGGAGGTAAGCACTGGAAGCCTTTATCTGCTGATGATCACCAGCAGGGGGCAGCGAGGGGAAAGGGGTGGGGCAGGGAGGGACTAGGCGAAACTGCGCTTTTGCAGGAGAGGTGGGTTGAGATGGGGCAGGAATGTGTGCACTTGGGGTGGGAGTGTGGGAAGTGTAGGCATGTGGAGGGGTTGGCATGGTGGGGTACTTGGAGTACAGGGAGGTGGGGTGGGTGATGGGGTTCAGGTGCATGAGGTGAGTTGTGGGTTGCAGGGCTGGGCTGGTGAGTGTAGCACATTCAAGGAACATGGCTTGGCTTACTATCTAGTCCCTGTCTCCCTGTCCAGGCACCCCTGAGGGCTTTGGGTTTCGGTGTTATGCTATTTGCAACAGCCAGAAGGTCTCCAGTTCTCTGCTTCTCAGTTCCTCAGCTTTTGCAACCAGGGCCTCCCTATGTGGTGCAGAAGACCCTCCCAGGTCACTTACACCCTGGAATCACCATCTCAGTCACCCTCCTGTCCCTTCTCTAGCTGTTACTTGGAGCCGGGGTGAACTCAACCTATCCTATTCCACCATCTTCCCAGAACTCTATGCCCAAGAGAATTTAAAATATATGTGTACACAAAAACATGTACATGAACGTTCGTAGCAGAATTATTCTTAAAACCAAAGAATACAAATAATCCAAGTGTCCATTAACATATGAATAGATAAACAAAATGTGGTATATTCCTACAATGAAATATTATTTAGCAAAAGGAGAAGGAAGTACTGATACATGCTAAAACATGGAGGAATTTTGAAAACATTATGTAAATGAAATAAGACAGTCGCAAAAGAGCAGAATTCTTTGCCAGACCATTTGTCCCAAAATCATTTGTTAAATCATTTGTTAAAATAGTATTGTTACCCCAAAGCAAGCAAAAGGAAAGAAATAACAAAGATTAGAGCAGAAATCAATGAAATTGAGAACATGAAAACAATAGAGAAAATTAATAAAACCAGAAGTTGGTTCTATGAGAAAATCAATAAGATTGATGGGCCCTTAGCAAGATTGACAAAAAGAAGAAGAGAGAGGACACAAATAAATAAGATCAGAAATGGAAG
>PVIY010062629.1:0-10797 GCA_004026745.1 Myrmecophaga tridactyla | reverse complement strand
GTTCTCACACCTGTGTCCCTTGGCGGTCTGCCCCCTCCTGCCCACGCACGTGTGCCCACTTCACCTCTATGCTGCCTGTTCCTGCCTGTCCTCACACATGCACATCTGTGCCTGCTGTGTCCTCACACCTATGCCCTGTGGCCAATCCACTCTTCTTGTCCTCACACCTGTCCCCTGTGACAGGCTCGCCCCCAACTTCTCACACACCTGTCCCTGTGACCGGCTTGCTCCCACTGTCCTCACACATCTGCCCGTGGTTGGCCAGCCCCCTCCTGTCTTCACATCTGTCCCCATGACTGGCTTGCTCCTTCCTGCCCACGTACTTGTCCCCGTGACTCGCCTGCTCCCACTGTCCTCACACCTGTGCCCATGGCTGGCCCCCCCCTCCTGTGTTCACACCTGTTGCCGTGGTTGGCCTGCTTCTTCGTGCTTATGCACTTGTCCCTGTGACCATTCTTCTCCCACCTGTCCTCCCACCTGGCCCCAGTGGCTGGCCCACCCTCTCCTGCCCACACTCCTGTCCCTGTGACTGGCCCACTACCACCTGTCCTCAGTGGCCGGCCTGTCTCCTGCATCCATGCACCTGGTTCTCATGACCAACCAGCTCCTTCCCCATGTGACCACTCCTCCCCGTCCTGACCACATACCTGCCTTGCATCTGGCTCGCTGCCCAGCCCGGCAATCTGCTGGCATATGTCAGTTTGCACCCCTTCGTGAACCTTCCCCTGTCCTGCCCTGCTCTCTCCTTCCTCTCCTCCATTCTGGGTGCTGGTGACACAGGAGGGTCAGACATGGGTTGTTTCCTGCAGGAGCCTGGGGCACCAACGGGCTGGGGGCATGCCACTGGTCACCCTGCCGCCCCAAGTGCTAAGACCAGTTTAGGTGGACCTGAGGGCAGGTGGGGAGAGGTGGGCAAGGCGGGCCTTCAGCCTGAAGGTGAGCATGGCTTTGCCGTGGCCCAGGTGCGGCCAGCTCTGCGCCTCGGCCTTGCAGGTCTGTCCCATTCTTCCCCTTGCCTTTCCCTCCCTCTGGTGGCTGCCATCCAGGCATCCTTTGCAGGACGGCAGCCTGAGGGCTGGCCTCTGTTCTGTGTCACGGTGGCTGTTTAGTCTCCTTATCAGGGTTAGGACCCCAGGCCCGGGCCGTGGCCCTAAGGGTCCTTTGGGAGTAGAACCGCTCCAGCGTGCTCCTGAGGGTATGACCAGGCTGGGACGGGCCTGGGTGCCCTGCGCCCCGTCCCACAGTGGCCCTGGCTCATGGGTGTCGACAGGCACAGAGGCCTTGGTGTGCATTTTGGAAGTGGGCCGTGCAGGGTCCATCCAGCAGCCCTTTTGAGACCCACCACGTGGTAGGCAGTTCTGGGCAAGGGACTTCCTAGAGTGTCACTTACCCGCCCCAGGTGCCCGAGGAAAGGCTGACCCAGTGCATGCCTGAGCCGAATGGCGGAAGCACCTGGAGCAGGCAGTGCGCGGCCAAGGCAGAGTGTGGAGGGTGCTGGAGGCAGAGAAGGGGCAGCCAAGGCATCCGGCCCTGCTGCAGCACAGTGGGCAGAGGGGGCGCAGGGGAGGAGGCTGCCCCTCAGTTCGCCTGTGGACCTTTGTGTGCCCTTCATGTGTTGGTGCTGCCCGGAGGAGGGGGTGCAGGCGGTGGGCGGGCGGCGGTTCGAGGGCTTCCCCGTAGCCTGTCCCACCGCGAGGATAGCGGCCGTGGGCGCGGTCCCAGTGGGGGCGTCCAGAAGGTGCCCACCTGGGAAGCATGGTGAGGGCCGGCTGGCGGCGGACACTGGCGGTGCAGCCCAGAGCCCTGCAGTGAGGGTACCATGTGCACGGTTGTGGAAGGGGACACCGGGGGTGCCGGGGTCTGGAGGCGCAGTGCCATGAGCCTGCCACAGGGCCGCGCACTGACTCAGGTGCCTCCTGTTGCAGAGGTGACCACAGTGACTGTGGCCAACGTGGGCGCCTCCGCAGACAACGTCTTCACCACGTCCGTGGCGAATGCGGCCTCCATCTCAGGACACGTTCTGGTAAGCCGCTTGGGGGGCATTCTCCATAGCCGTTGGGGGAGACCTGGGCAGTGCCCGCCCTGCCATGGGGCACCCTCCTGGCCATGTTTGCAGGGAGAGAAGCCAAGCAGGGTGGAGCCAGCGTTGGCCTGGCCAAGGGACCTGCCGGCCCTGAGTCCCTGGGTGCAGAGTGGGCGTGGGCTGGCTGCTGGTGTTCGTCACCCACGTGCATGTGCTGAGCTTGTGGCTTCCCACGTGGGTCAGGAGTCCCGTGAGTCTGTCCACCCTGGGCCTGCTCTGGCTTCTCCCTGTATCTCTGTGGTCCTACTCTATTGGGCAGAGTCTTTGTGAGTGGCCGCCTCACGCCCTGCGCCTGCACTTGGGGCACAGACCGGTGGGGTGGGAGCGTCATAGGTCCATGCGCCCTACCCAGGCTGGCCTCACTGGGGTGCTGCCCTCTGCTGGGGAGCTAGGGCGGGCCCCTGGGGGTTCCACGGGCCCCCGGGGGGACCCAAACAGCCAGGAGCCCTAGTGCTGGTTCCGCCCCTGGCACGCGCAGTCGTGTGCACATGCATCTTTGGTTTCTCGGCTGATGCAGCTTGTTCCAGCAGCTCTGGTAGTGATGCTGGTGCAGCTGGAGGGCAGAACTTTTGACATCCATGACCTCAGTTGGCGCCGGCAGCCCCACGTGCTGGAGGCTGGAGTGCTACAGCCTGGCTGGGGGGCGTGGGCCTGAGGCCTTCGGGGCCCCTCGGGCCTGGGCAGATGCCACTCACCGCGGTCTCCGCACCACTTGCCTCCAGGTCCCTTCTGGGCGTGGCGGGTCCCTGCTCCCTGTGGCCGTGCAGCCTGAGCGTCTAGTGTGGCTGCTGCCGTTTTTTCCTGTGGGTGCCCCTGCTTGTAGTGACTGCTCATTTGTGTACAGAGGTGCTTTTCACCCTGTGAAGGAAGGACGTGGACTCAGCGTGGCTGGAGGAGAGCTGGACCTCAGTGCTGTGGTTGCCCGTCTGACCAGTGGGACTAGCCCAGAGTGGGGGGTCACAGCAGAGTTGGCAGGAGTGGGCAGCCTTGGGGTCTTGGAGGAACTGGGTCTTGAAGGGTCACACTTGGAGAGCAGCAGCCGTCCTGCCCTGAGCAGTGGGGCCTTGGGGCCTCTTCAGACAAGCATGGTGCGGCTCGGTCGCCTTTGATACTGGGCAGGAGGCACCACCCCTCTTTGGGAGGAAGGCTGCCAAAAGCCAGTCCTGCCCCAAATGCCACTTGTGCCCAAACTCAGATGGCCACCTAGGATCCCGCTGCACCAGCCTCCTTTGCATTCAAGGTGCACAGCCTCCAGGAGCTCTGGGGGCTCGTGACCAAGTGGCAGGTGCTGGCGGGGGGTGGAGTGGTATCCAGTCTCTAAGAAGAGGTGTTTCCTAGGGATGTTTCCCAGAGTATGCCTGAAGTCACGAGCACACTTGGGGAAGTAGGGTGGTTCAGCAGTGTGCACAAGTGTGGGGCAGCGACCGTGTGCTCTCTGTACCTTGGCTTCTCCCCAGCCAGGACCCTTTCCACCAGACAGGCGGCAGCCTGCCCAGGCTGCGCAGTCCGCAAGCTGGGCTCTCGGCTGACTGCGGTGTCCTACTGTGGCACTTGGAGAGGGGCTCAACTCCTGTGCGCATGATCCTGTTTGAGATGACAGATGGGGGCCAAGGGGTCTCTAATTACCTTCGTGCTCCCTCCCCCTGTGTAAGGAAAGCACGGAAAGCATTTCCAGCACCCCGTTTTCCTACAGGACTGCACAGCCTGATGGAGGCAGGGACACCCGCCCCGGGGCATCCCTGTGGCACAATGCCGCAAGCATGCGGGTGCATGTGTGTGTGTCATGGTCCTTCAGCACTGTGACGAAATTCTTCTGGCTTCCCCTGACTCTAAGTCACGTTTTGAATATATGTATGTTTTAAATTAAGGTATAATTTACATGCAATAGTATGCACATTTCTTGAATGGGAGACAAAGTTTGACAGTCACAAGTGCCTGTGTGATCACCTCCAAAAATAACATACAAGTCAAATCTACTATCCCAGAAAGTTCCTGTTGCCTTGTATCACTTTTTTTTTCTGATTGTTGTGTGTTGGGGTTCACATTTCATTCTTTTTCCTTGTGATTATCCTGTTTTTGCAGCACCATTTGTTTTAGAAATGCATGAGCTGGGAATTGAACCCTGATCTCCCACATGACAGAGGGAATTCTACCACTGAGCTACCCTTGCACTGCCCTCATTGTTCTGTATTACTTTTTGACTTCTGTCAATAGAGATTCGTTTTCCTTTTCTAGAAATTTATGTAAATTGAGTCGTACAGCGTGTACACCTCTGTGTCTGGCTGTTTTCACCCAGCGTTGTGTATTTTGAGAGTCATTTGTGCTGTGGGCATATCAGGAGACGGCCCTTTTTCCTTGCTGAGCTGTGTTCTATTGAATGCGTACACCAGGTTTTCTTATCTGTTCTCCTGCTGATGGGTTGTCTCCGTTTGTGTTGTTTGCAGCTTTTGGTTCATTTAAGAGCATAGTGAACATACTCTCTGTGTGGACATGGGTTTTTCATTTCTCTTGGCCTAATATGTAAGGGAAACTGATGCATTGTAGGGCAAACGGGTGCTTAACACTGTGGATATCGCCGGGGAGTTCACCCTCAGCAAAGAGGAGAAGCCCCAAGTGCGTCACGTTTCCACTATTCACTTTGTTTTATGTTAGCCACTCCAGTGGGTGTGGAATGCTCTCTCACGGTGGCTTGTTATTTATTTACTTATTTATTTATTTTTAATCCACATGTTTTACTCGTCTGTTGATAAGGTAAATAAAAGCATCAGGCACAAGGTTTTCACAATCACACAGTCACATTGTGGAAGCTGTATCATTATACAATCATCTTTAAGAAATATGGCTACTGGGACACAACTCTACATTTTCAGGCAGTTCCCTCCAGCCTCTCCATTACACCTTAACTGAAAAGATGATATCTATTTAATGTGTAAAAATAATCTCCAGGATAATCTCTTGACTCTGTTTGGAATCTCTCAGCCATTGACACTTTATTTTGTCTCATTTCGCCTCTTTTCCCTTTTGTTCGAAAAGGTTTTCTCAATCCCTTGATGCTGAGTCCCAGATCATTCTAGGATTTCTGTCCCATGTTGCCAGGAAGGTTCACGCCTCTGGAAGTCATGTCCCATGTAAAGAGGAGGAGGGCAGTAAATTTGCTCGTCACGTTGGCCGAGAGAGAGAGGCCACATCTGAGCAACAAAAGAGGTTCTCTGGGGTGACTCTTACGCCTAATTTTAAGTATGCTTAGCCTATTGTTTGCGGGGTTAAGTTTCATATGAACAATCCCCAAGATTGAGGGCTCAGCCTCTTGCTTTGGTTGTTCCCACTGCTTGTCTCGCTGTGGTTTTCATTTGCATTTCCCATCTGACTGATGATGTTGAGCACCTTTTCATGTGCTTTTGGCAATCCTTATCACCTTTTTGAGGTGCCTGTTGAAGTCTTTTGCCTATTTTTAAAATTAGGCAAAAGTTGTCCATCTTTCTATTGTTGATGTGCAGGCATTTTTTATATATTTGGGGACCCACATGAAGATGACATTTCACGATAATGTGAAATGCCTGAGTTGGTTTTATACGCTGAAAAGTAAAGCATTAGAGAATCCCAGGATACTGGATTTGATCAGGCCTCACAGGCCATCTGGTTGACGACCCTTTGGCTGTGCGAACAGCTCTTAGGACCAGAGTTCGCTGGGTGCTGGGGCCCCTGCCCAGCAGCAGCAGCTGTGAGGTCTCAGTTCTCTCCTAGTTATGGAATGGGCTGGCCCACATG
The DNA here is from genome assembly GCA_004026745.1 of Myrmecophaga tridactyla. Lineage (NCBI taxonomy): Eukaryota > Metazoa > Chordata > Mammalia > Pilosa > Myrmecophagidae > Myrmecophaga > Myrmecophaga tridactyla. Next base: position 4,946 of record PVIY010062629.1, on the reverse strand, counting down.
GAGGCATTTGGGCAGTTTGTAGGGTGAGCATGGTGGCTTGTTAAGAGGAAGCGGGCTGTAGCCCCAGGAGCAATCAGTTCCCGGGGCAGTGTCCTGCAGCAGTCTTCAGTAGAGCTGGTCTCTCAGCAGCGCTCCCTGAAGCCCTGTGACCTTGCAGGAGCTGCTCATGTGGAAGTTGGGTTCTCCCCGTTGTTGCGTGTGCTTCTGGAGCACAAGTCTTCCAGCGCCTTCTGTGCGTGTCTGTGCATACTCGCCCAGGTTGTTTGGACCCTGCATTGTCTTTTCTTGCTCCTGTCACTCTCCCCTAAAGACAGCTTTGGAAAAGGCACACGACCCCTGGGTGAGCTGCCCCTTTGGTGACAAGCTCCTCCTAGGTGTCCCGTCCTGCTGAGGTCAGCAGATGTGCCTCAGGGACTGCCCTGAGCACTGCCTTTCTCCAGTCTGGCAGGACAGCCCTTCAGATTGGGGACAGCCTCAACACGGAGAAGGCCACCCTGATTGTTGTCCACACGGACGGGAGCATCGTGGAGACCACTGGGCTGAAGGGGCCCACTGCACCTCTCTCTCCAGGTACCGGAACATTCTCTGTCCCTAGGATTTCTGGAGCAGCACACATGCGAACATGTATCATTTATTCTGTTTCTTTTTTTCTAAAGGTGAATTTGGAATGTCATCAAGTATTACTAAATTTAAGTAGAAAAATAGAATTTTCCAGGCTGAGTTAAAGAGTTACATGTATGTTGGGGGAGGGTGTGTTCCTTCAGCGTGCCCGAGGTGGGCAGCTCCCTGCAGGTGCACACCAAGTCTGTTACACTTCCCTAGTTGTTTTGGAGAGCGTTATTTTCACAGTACTTTCTCTGCCCTAGGTCCTCAGTCTCCTCCAACTCCTCTAGCCCCTGGCCAAGAGAAAGGTGGGACCAAGTACAACTGGGACCCCTCGGTGTACGACAGCGAGCTCCCCGTGCGGTGCCGGAACGTCAGTGGCACCCTGTTCAAGAGCAGACTCGGCTCCGGTGAGAGCGGCGGCTCGGGGCCACCGCGCTTGTGATTGAAATGCTTTGTTCCTATCTCTCGTCCCCCACAATGAATTTGGGGCAAAGGAAGACTGTAATGATAATAAAACTAGTTAAAAAGACAAAAGATGTAAGTAATACACAGCACGTCTGACCTGGAGCTGAAGCCATGGGACAAAGTGGGGCAGGGATGGCTGAGAGTGATTTGGGAGGGAATTGAGAAGCCATGTGGCCTGTTGGATGGGAGAGGAAGCCAAGGGAAAGGGCAGGCCGGGTCACGTGTCCATGCTTTCCGGTCAGCGTAGGGGATTCGGCTGCGGGCAGCCGTCCTGCTGCCAGGTGGAATGTCAGGAGGTAGAGGTATGAGGCAGGCTGGGGAAGCACCATCTGCAGACATGGAGTCGTGATGGGGAATTGGTCCTGATCCAGCAGCAGGAGCTGACCCTGGACAGAGAGCAGGCCAGGGAGGTGAAGGGAGGAGGGTGGCAGACGAGAGCCTGCTGGTGTTTAGTTTAGGGAGACTGGTAGCGGGGCGCCTGTCTTCATGCTGCTATTCCTTGTGTTGTTGCAGGTGGCCGGGGCCGCTGCATCAAGCAGGGTGAGAACTGGTACAGCCCGACTGAATTTGAAGCCATGGCCGGAAGAGCCAGCAGCAAAGACTGGAAGAGAAGCATCCGCTATGCGGGGAGGCCACTGCAATGCCTCATCCAGGTGTGGCTGCAGGAGGGGCAGCATGGCACAGGCTGGGGCCACAGCCCCCTGGGGGCCCTGGGAAGTGACGTGACCTTCCTGCCCAGCACCTGGACCTTTCATGCGTCCAGTGAGGACTTCACCCATGGGGTTGCTGTGCAGGCTGGGAGGGCAGTTCTCCCCCCAGAAGCAGGGAACATTAAGTCCAGAGCGGGGGGACACGGCTGGTGTGGGAGTCCGGGTACGTTGGTGTGAGTTTTTAAATGGCACAACCTTCTCGCTGCTTCAGGTTACACACAGGAAAGTACAGCGTAGCAATTGCTGTTTCCAGTTTAACTTTTTAAAGAAATGATGCCCATTGAATCTCTTGGCTCCTTAGATGGAGTTGGGTAGTCTCTGCTGTCTGTGAGGCATACAGATGGGAGAAGTATGAGGAAGAAATGGTATATGACTGGTGAAACAAGCTGAAATCTTCTGGTATTGCATGATTCACATTTGAGGACTGACTTCCTAACACATGGTCCTTTTTAAACTTCAGGATGGGATCTTAAACCCCCACGCTGCCTCATGCACCTGTGCCGCCTGCTGCGATGACATGACCTTGGTACGTTGCCGAAAAGCAAACACTTGGTGCTTGACTGTGCTGGTCACTGGCTGGATGAGCCCCCCCCCCCGACCCCCTGCCACTCCCTGGTTCTTTGTTCTTCTCTGGGCCCTCGTGTCCCTGGCACCACTGACCCCCCAAGAGTCATTGCGGCCATGCCCTTTCCGCAGGGATAGTAGCTCAGCGGATGGGGTGGCCTGGCCCCTGGGGTGCACATGAGCAGCCCCTCTAAATGGTTGCTCAAGAGCATCAGGGGCTTTTTATGAACAGTAAAAAATGCCTACAGATTACCATCTTACCCCAGAACTGAACACTGCAACTGCCTTTGCGGTTCTGCAAACACAGCCGTCCCAATTGTTCCTGGGTTCCGTGTTTGTGGAGCCCTCCGATCGTGCCAGGACCCGGGTGTACACCTCCCAGCACTCAGCCTGTGCACAGCCGTCTGTGTGAGTGTTTCTCAAGGACGCAGAGTGGGTGCAGTGCTGAGACGCCTTCCTAGGGGATTGCTATGTGTGAACTCCAGGAGGGAGCGGAAGGCGCCCAGCGTCCTTGGACAGGGACAGGCACACGTAAAACAAGGTCCTGTACCACGCGGGTCACCTGCCCAGTGTCTGCAGGACACTGCTGCAGCCAACAGTAGTCCACACACCATGACAGTTACGTGCCTGGTTGTGCATAGAGCTTCTGGTGTCTTTTGAAATATTTTCTTATCTTAAATTAACTGTCTCAAATGAATATCTTCTTTGATTTTGATATATGTTGCCGTATAGTTTTCTAAGGCATTATCATTTGTAATAATTGAACATACTCGTTTCATTAGTCTCTCTTAGTGCCAGATAGTATTATTTTAAAAACAGTAACTGTTTAATAGATGCTTAATGAGATTGCATTATTTTAATTTGGTTATTAATCTGGTTAATTATTAGAATATATAAAAAGAAGATTTAATTAGATGCAGCATGTTTTTAGGTGGAAAAACAATTCTAAAATTGTCTAGTTTATGTTTAGGTATGATGTGATTGCTCTGGAAAAAATAATAGGACATTATTGTGAACATAAAATAGTTTTTTTTTCATATAATAATTTTAAAGTTCATTTAGAAAAACTGATAGATGAGATTCTTTGGGATCTTGTAGGGAAAAAGAGCAGTAAGAGGGGAGTTGTGAAGGATGCACGGCAGAACCATTTCTAGAAGTGCTAAGACAGTGAAATATTTAAGCATAAATCTAACAAAACATGTACAGAATCTGTTTGTGGATAGAATGCTGATGATGAAAGAAATGAGAGCAGATGTGACTACTTAGAGAGACTTGCTGTGTCTAGAGACTCAACATGGTTCTCTCTAAACTGATCAGTAAATATAAAGCAATTCTTATCAAAATCCCAGCAGGATTGTTGGTGGATATAGAGCAGCTCATTCTGGAACTTGTTTGGAAAGGCAAAGGAAGTAGAATAGCCAAAGCAATTTTGAAAAGGAAGATAATGTTAAAGGAGTCACACTATCTGATTTTAAAGATTTACTGTTAGGGTGAGCTTGCCAAGCAACCGATTCCTGACAAAGGTGCCAGGTGGGCAGGCGTCATCTCAGCCGGTGGTGCTGGCGTGATCAGATGGTACTTGGCAAAGAAAACAACCTCAGAGAGTGGGTCATAGATCTAAATGTAAAACTTGAAACATCTGAAGGGAAAAAATATTCATAGCCTAGGATTAGGTAAAGAGGTTTAAGACATGAAATCAAACACAATCCATAAAAGCAAAAATTCAGTAAGTTGGATTTCTTCAGAATAAAAAACTTTTGTCCTCTTCTTCTAGAATGACAGAATGCGTAGTTCCGTTGACCCACTCACCAGGGAAACAACCATAACCAATGAAAACTATTTTAAAAAGAACCATGTAAAGTCTCTGGAAATTGTCTAAGGGAATATAGAAAATGAGGAAACAGTGATTTAAGAAACTCTACTAAATCTCTATAAAAACAGTGAGGCCCTGGTATTTGAATAGCAAGTGCTTCATCCCTCCTTCCCCCAGCTCAGGGCAGAGGGAGCCCCATTCTGGGTGGGCACGGTCAGGAAAATGGGGCTCGCTCTTCCCTCAGTTCCTGGTCAAAGGGGAGTGGGGCAACTGACTGGCTGGCGGATGTGACTGAGAGGCCAGGGGTCCCCTGCGGCCCCCAGCCCCTTCGCAGACCAGAGGGTGGGCCCAGGAGCAGATGTCTAGACTGCGGGGCACTGGCCATCAGCGCCCTAGCTTGTCCACAGGTGGGGGTTCCACGCTGAGAGGACTGAAGGCTGAGCTGCTGCCCAGCCCTGCTGCAAAGGGAACCTGCCCAACACCCCAAGGCCAGTGCTGGAGAAGGGGTCCGGAGCTTGATAGCATCAGCTCTTACATTTAGGTCTTGGTCCATTTTGATTTAACTTTAGTATGTGATGAGAGGGTAGGAGTCCATATTGATTCCTTCGCCTGTGGAATTCCAGTTGTCGCAGCTTCGTTTGTTGAAGAGACTATTCTTTCTCAATTGAACGGATTGACACCCTTGACAAAAATCAGCTGGCGGGGTGCCCGGGTGGCTCAGGGGTGAAGGGTACAGGGGTGCTTTACAGGTGAAAGGGTGCAGGGGCGGACCAGGGGTGAAGGGTGCA
>PVIY010062628.1:0-10800 GCA_004026745.1 Myrmecophaga tridactyla | reverse complement strand
CAGTAGGCAACTTCACATTTGCTATCTCTCTAGACCCCAGTCAGGGAGTATTCTTCCTTTGTGGGCATAGAACCTGGCTTATCCCAACCCCATAGTGGTCAGGGAGATGCACTTTAATGTACATGGCCCAAGTACTCAAGCTAAAAAGTGGAAATGAGTTTTTTCCATTCCCAGCATCCCAACCTGTCATCCCAAACCTGAATAAAAGAGCGCTCCAGTTCCTAATCCCAGTACTATCCACCACGGGGGATTAGGGGAGTTGTAGTTACTGGAGCTACAGAAAGAGCCCTTGCAGAGTGGTCTACCATAATCTCTCCCTTGAACCTCCACTAGCATCAGATGAACAGCCTCTACCTTAACCCTTCTTCAATTCCAAATAAATTCAGTAGCAGGAATTATCCTCCAAAACCAAAGAGCCCTAAATTCCTTACAGAAGCCCATACATATGCATTCCTGGAAGATAGTTGTTTTTATATTAATCAAAGCTCAAAAAATAACACAAGATATTAACTTGGGCCACTCAATTGTCTACCCAGTCCCAAGGCCTCCCATTTAATTTGAATTTCTGCCATCTGGGATAAGTGCCATTCTTCGCTCCATCGTCTGTTTAATGGGGCTAGCATGCAATTAATCTCTTAGCATGCAGTCAACCCTAGTTCTCTTTGGCTTTGTAGGTTTTCATCTTTCTCTCTTTCTTGGAATGCTGCACCTCAACAGTAAAAGCACAAGTCATAATATGGATCAGACACCCTTGTAAAACCACGACAGACAACCAAGGGGTCATACCAGAACAAAAAAGATTCAAAACCCCCATACTTTCCCTAGAAGAATCATTAGTTATAATAGCCAGGGGATCCCTCTCCCATTACAAGCAGGTGCAACACCCCCTGTCAGCAGGAAGCAGCTACAGAAAACTGTCCTCCCCCTTCAGGACCCCTTAAGACTAGGGGATAGAATTCTCTTAGAGAGAAATGGGCCAGATTACATAAAGGGAGAGCAAGGTGGAAGTGACCCTAAGATCCACAATAAAATGTTCCTTTTGGCATATGCACACCTAGCCCTCACTCAGGTAGACACCTGAAAAGAACCAATGAAAAATGCAGCTCAACAATCCTTTTTTAGCATAGCTAGAGGGGGAAGGGCTCCTCTAGTCCTTATAATGCAAGGATCCTGACCTCAGACTGCTTCTCCTCCTTTAGAGAATGCCTGCACTCATCTTCCTTTGAGTGTGTATTTTTGCTATGCATTAAAGTTTTGAGCTCTATACACTGGCTAGTCTTTGGATTCTTTGGCTGTACATATTGATTAGTCCTTGAGCTATTTCCTGTGGCTAAGTCAAGAATCTTCATGGTGTCAGCCCCTGATTGAGGTCTTGCCTTCTCTGAAAATTCCCCGGGCTTGCTGACATACAGCCTAGAATTTCTGGGGTTCTTCAGCATCCAGCCAAGAACTTTTGGGGCCCTCCGGTATCTGGTCGAGATCTCCCAGGACTCTCTGGCATCAAGCTTATTAAACTATTTGGCTATATACACTGACTACTCCTTGAAGTCTTTCCTGAGACCAAATCAAGAGCCCTCACAGTGCCAGCCCTTGGTTAGGTCTCAATTTCTCTGAGAATTCCCAGGTCTGCTTAGCATAATTTTAAGTAAAACACTTCTGACTTTTGTAAAGATTTGCAAAAGAAATGACCAAATGTGAAAATATATTATAAAATAGATCATTTTAGCACACTTATTTCCTCAAGATAAATGATATATTTAATTCTTCCTTATGGATCTTCTATGTTGAGGAAAACCCCCACATCATAATTTTGGCATATCATCTTTTATATTTTATCCAAGAATGCCTACAGTGTTGATATGTTTTTTCATGAAATACAATTTCATCACTTTGTGAGTAAAAGTCTAAAGATTGAAAATTTAAAAAGCAAGATGTTATTGAAAGAACAACTTTATTGAAATAAGTAAAAGATGTGTCCAGCAGTCAACAGCTGGAGAACCCCACATCATATTTCCTTCATACAGTCGCAGAATTACATGATTCGTTTCTCACTAGAGAATACTTAAGACTTCTCCTGAGAGTGGACTGGAAATCAGCAGAGAAGGAAGCGCTTCATAGCACACAGGACAAGAGATATTGACTTGGGACTCTCAATAAAGGGAGGAAATTGGGTTGTTTTTCAATGGGTTCCAATTCAATGGGAACACTAATATTTGCAAACATTCAAAGTATTTGTCTAGTACATATATTGAGATATTATTTCTTTACAGAAAAATAAACCAGTGAGGATCTATCAGTTAGCTGAGATTATTAAATTTTGCAAAGTGTGCCAAAGTCCTTTTGACAGTAGACAGCTGATTAATTCATTATCACACTTCACATATACCTGGAATTTTCAATATGTGCTAAAGAACTATAGACATATTTGTGGAAATGGAATTGTTAGTGACTAGTATTCATCTTGATTTGCTTAAGATCCCACTTTATCCAGATGTGCTGGTTTGAAACTGTTAGATACCCCAGAAAAGGCCATGTTCTTTTAATCTATCCCTGTGGAGAGGGGTAGACCTATTGCGGGTGGGAACTTTTGATTAAGTTGTCAATCGAGATATGATCCATCCAATTCAAGATGGGTCTTAATCCTTTACTGGAGACCTTTATAATGATAAAAGATGAGAAAGCTTAATTTGGGCATTTTCATGGATTTACAACTGTAAATTTGTAAACTAATAAATCCCCATTGTAAAAGCCAGCCCATTTCTGGTATATTGCATTCCAGCAGCTTTAGAAAATCAAAATATAAGGGAACTATGAAGAAGGAAAGGAGGTTAGCCAGACTGTTATGCCCATGATCCTTTGCAGCGCCAGCAAATACCTCTGCTCCTATGAGGAAAACAAGTCAAAGCTGGAGGCAGAGAATCTGCTGGCATTCACCAGACGGCCCACTTTTTTTTGCAAATGTCCTGCTCCTGGGGCTTGCTAATTAACAAGCATTTGCCCAAAGATATTCCACCCCCCATATCTACCTCACAGCACTCCTGCAACTCTCCTAACAGGCTCCCTTCTCAGACTACTCCACATGCATATTGCTTTTGCTCAATAAAACCTCATTTTTGCCTTCATAGAAATTTCCCTGGTACTTCAACATATTAAAGGAAAAACACAAAAATCACTTCATGGCTCAAAAAGTATAGGTCCACATTAGCAAAGTTAAAAAGTTGCATTGTTGTTGTTGAACAATTCAAATTTGCAATATACTTATGAAACCATGAACCACCAAAACAGGTACACTGCTCTGCTTTCCAAATTTGTTTAACTGATAAATTCAAGTTTCAGAAAACTTTTTGTGGAATTAGTTTTCACCAAACACATGTAATAATAATATTCAGTCTTTTTAAGTACTTTCAGTGATTTAATGTTTTTTTTATTTTCCTTTTTCTCCATTTAACTTTCACAAAAACTTTTTAGACTCTATTATTTTCTCCATGTTATAAATGGAAACATCGAAGAGTGAAATAACTTGCCCCAAGACCATGTAGCAGAGCCAGTTTCTAGTAGGGTCCAGGTATGTCTTCAGCCTCATTCTTTTCAGTGCAGAGAATCTCTGTCCCCAGGAAGAGGTGCAGCTAGAGCCTGTTTGGAGAGGACCAGTAGATCTGTCATCTAAATCAAACATCAGTCATCAGCAGGACACATTTATCTCTTTTTGGCTAACTACTCTGACTATCATGTACTTGGTCCCAAACTAAAAAGAAAGAGAAGGGTGACATTTATCCACACCCTAGCTCTCCAATAAAATCTACTGCTTGAGAAGAGTTTCAGAGTGCAACACAAAAATGACTTAGCAATGCACTAACAGGAAGCCCATGTGCAGTGTAGAAAGCAGAAGAAGGTTTTATTTCAGTCTCTAACTAAAGTTACAACCCAGATCGTAAAGCTCTACCCAATGCTTAAGGGATTTTACCAATTCCTTAAAGGAGAAGACAGGATGAGGCTAAGAGAATTCCCAATCTATCTTTACAGTAAGTGTATCTATTATAAATGTCAGATAGTTTGCTTTATGTTGTGTGAAATTAAGTTGCATCTACTAATTTTTTAGTTGTCTTCATATTAAAAGGAATTAAACCTTCTATATATGGTCAAGTTGAATTACATGAATACTAGAGCTGAGTCTCTGGTGCTGAGTAAGAAAAAAAATCCATTCCTTTATAATAATAGGATATTTCTGGAGTGTCAGGTTCTGTGCATAAGGTATTATTTTAAGTGTTTTCTAAGTTTATCTCATTTAATCTTCAAAAAACATTATGAGTTGCACAATTTTTGTTGACAAGTTGAATGACCCTTGTAAAATTTTAGTTGCACATCTGAAAAGTGGTAGAAATCTGCCAGACTGCAGGGGTGCCCTCTGAACCTCTGGTTTACAAGGCTTTTTTGCACCAGGCTGTAGCAAACCATCTAAGTCTAGCCTTAGACAACAGTTCTTCTCCCAGGGCAGCTTCCAGATCTCTCCTTGGGCTTGGCTCCCTGCTCTGTTCTCCTTGCTTTTCAATCCCTAGTTCTATAGTCTCTCTTCCAATATCTACATTTGGCTCTTCGGCTGGCTCAGGGTTTCAGAAGTTAGAAGACTTCCTACCTCCCAGGATTGGTATCTTCTGACTGATGGGAAATCTTTGGGATTTCTGGGCTTTCTATCACATGGCAACCTTTTGCTGACTTCTAATTACCCTTTGTAATTCCAGAGTATGTTTATGGGAGGACAGGTATCATCTATGAGAATATCATCTATATTTTTATCCTATGCAACAGGAGAGAAAAAAATTGAGAAAAACTGCTCTGTTGTACTCAGTTCCTTGGACAGTCTCAGCTTTCATGGTAGTTTCTGGTTACAGTCAGGGCCACAGTCTATGGGCCAGAAAGTACTTTGAATGATAAATAAATGGATAGAAATGTGTTTAAAACAATGTAGTAGTCAAACTAAAGACTTGAGAAGTCACCGATGTAAACTGCAAACTGGAGATTATTTTTAATATGGGCCAATTAATAATCCGATTATATTCTAAAGTTTATTTAGATATATTCTTTCTATATGCCAAGTTCAGGTTAGGTTTAATTTTTGTTTGCATCTCTTTTAAATCAGAAACTTAATTTTATACTTCAGTATATAAAAAGAGAAGACACTCACTTTTATCTTTTCGAAAGATTTTTCCTCAAATCAAAGATGTTTTTGGCATATTTTAGAAACTGGAACACTGCTATATAAATAATTTAAACTTCTATGACTGAATTGATTTTTAGGTAGGAATAAAGATAAAGTTTTATGATGCACACTATTTTCCTGAAACCATTACAGTTCAGTAGATCATAAATTAAATGCATAAAGTTCAACTCATCTATAAGTCTAAATTTATGAAACTGGATAGGAAATTACCCTCAGAAAGAATGAGTGGAGTTGAAGGGTTAATGTAAAATCCAAGAAGTCATTACTCATCTGTATGATACAACATATAACAGATTAACCTATAATAAAACAAATGAAAAACCTATTTTCTAATATCAACTCTCTACATCTAAAACATATGTTACAGAAGATTGATTTACAATTGAGAATTCAAAAATTATGGCATTATCACCAGATGTATAAATCAAATTGCATATATTAAACTACAAAAAGCCTGCATTGATATGAAATCCACAAAAGAAGGTAATTTCAAATCCAACATTCAATCTTCTCTCTTCACTGCATCGTACATATTATGCTAATATTTATATATGTATAAAGACAGTAACTGTTTAAGACTCTGAGCCATGGAGGGGAATATTGAAGTTTCATTTGCTGTATATGTGTGTTTCTGTTCATATCTAAGCCTTACAAGAATCACAAAATGACAATGCAAGGTGGAAGGCAGATTTAAATTCTGCTTTGGCAGGAATTCTTGATTTGGAAATCAGACTTTGCAACTGCACATTAATTCTTTACAAATATATCATGCTCGTACTAGGAGGGAAAGTCTCCTTTCCTTTGAAAATGAGGAAGAATTCCATTTCTGATATTGTAGCAACCTTAATGCCTAGACCATCACTCCTGCTGCAAACAACTATAAATATTGGATAAAATCTAAGAAATAATTTCTTAAATGTGTGAATGCGCTGACGAGAAGGTAAGGAATTCTTACATGCAAAAATAAGTGAAGATAAGAAAAAGAGTTATATAAAAAGTCTCTGAAGTTGTCTTTCACCTTAAGAGTAAATTTGAACATTAGTTTTCATGGCTTTTCAGGCTACGAAACCTGAACCCACACAATATGAGGGTATGAGTGAGTGATCTTATCCCTGTGAAGCTGAGAGTAAAAACACTATAACCATAGTCTAAGGTAAACCAGAAATAAACCCATCCACCAATAATAGAATCATCATGCCAAGGTAGAAATTGCAAGGAAAATGCACTATTTCAAACTCTGATGTTGAGAAGGGAGGAAATTGTCACTGAGAATTTAAAAGCACAAGACAGTGGATTTGCCAGTTTGTTGCCTGACATTAAGTAAAAAATTTAGAGTGATAACAAACTTGATCCACGTACCTACAGAAGCAAATACAAATCCTGCACTGGAGATTCTCTCCTTCCTTACAGACTTTAAATAATTTCTACTAGTAAAATTTCAAGGCAATGAGCAGTTCTTAGTCAAAAGCAGTTAAAATGACAATGAAGAGGAAAACTTAAATAGAGTTGAAATCATTGTGACATTTTATTCAGAGATTCCAGACTCATTGAAAAAAATCTTGGGAATAAATTTAACTTGATTATCAATTTGGAAGATATCAGTCAGAAAATTGGAATAAATTTTCCAGATATACTTTCTTCATAAAGCCTTCTCACATGCTTCTTACTTTCTTGAAACTCTCTTTCCAAGCTCATCTTTTCACTTATTCATTCTTATACACATTTATTTAGTATGACAGTTTGAGTTATGTGCCCTAGAAAAAATCAATGTGTTCTTAATCTAAATCTGCCTTCCTGTGGGTGCAAACCCATTATGAATAGGACCTATTGAACATGTTGTTTTAGTTAAGGAGTGGCTCAAATGAATGTGGTGGATCTTCATCTGATATTACAGTCCTTTATAAGTAGAAGAAATTTAGACGTAGTCCTAGAAAGCAACAAGGAAGAGTTGGAAGCTAGAAATCAGCAGGAACACAGAAGAAAAAGAAAGATCATCACCATGTGACAGGAAAGCCAAGGAACCCAAGGATTGCTGATGAGCCAGAATGCTACCAACCCCTGGAGAAAGCAAGCCTTCCAGCCTCCAAGACCAGTAATTCCCATTGTTTAAGCCAACCTACTGTGTGGTATTTGTCACAGCAGACTGGCAACTAAGAAACTTATCACCTTGATACATATGTATTGAATGCCAATATTGTTGGTCACCTTAATTCCATAGTACCTAGTATTATCCCCACAACACTTACAAACTTTGGGTGTCTATTGGTTTTCTTATTCTTTTTGGTCCTGCTAAACTGTGAGCTCTTTACCAGAATTCTATTTTCATCATTATAGCTTCAGCCCCATCACAGGGCTTGACACTTGATAATTTATGGAATTAATGGGGCATTCATTACCACCTCATTCTTAAAGAAATTTAAAATAAGTTGTTTACTAGTCATTTTACATGCTAACTTCTTTTTCTCCATAGGGTGAAAGTTGTAAGATTCATGGAGGCAGAAATTGGGGATTAACATTTTAAGAATATTTAAGGTTTTAAAATTTAAAAGTAGGAAATTGGCAAAAGGAATTAAAATGAAATAAAGAATGATAATCAGATACATTTTTAACTAACCAATGTTCTTATTCTGTAGCTCTGGATTCAAGAAAATAGTAACTGTAGAAGACTGTGCTATCCTAAGAGGATAAAAATCATAAATAAATTGCATCCTAATGCTTGAGAACATTGTATTTTACTATATATTTTGAAATCAAAAACAATGTTTCATAACAAGACTGCCATGCATTGCATCTGCCTCAGGTCAGAGGGTCTCTATAGCTAATTCCGTTAACCTAGACTGGTAGAACTGCTCTTGTCTTCTTTTTCTGGAATTATCATCACATATGTGGTCCTTTATCTACAAGCTTGGAAGCTTATATCCCAGTCTAGTATTGGATAAATGCTTATATTTCTCTTATGCAGAACTCAACTGTGCCAACTTCTTTTCCCTTTAGTATGTAATGCATTTTCTTATTGAATCTATTATTGAAATTTGTCAACAGGATGGTGGAACGCATTGTCCGGCAGGCCAGGTAGTTTGTGGTAGCTTCGAGGACAGCCTAACAGTATCAGGGAGCTTGAGAAAATTATAAAACCAGCTATAGAAGTTAAAGATGATCATCACAAATGGAAAAAGCCAACAAGCTGGAATATTCATAAAAATGCTGGCATATTTCATGCCATTAAATCCTTGAATAATTTAATTTCTGAATATAATCCCCTTATTCAATTAATTCTCAATATAACTGGATATATTAAACAGTTATACATATTGCATCTATTCAAAATGATAAATACTGAGCTTCATCTTATATTTGAAAGATTTTTAAAGAATATTGTGATCCATGCATTTTTCAACCCAAGTACTGCACTCATTTTTAGCCATCACAACAGCAAAGCTTTCATTTATAAGAAAACTTACACAAAGAGTATATTCAGTTATCTTGTGATGTGAAAACTACTCCTGGACAAATCATCGTAAGTCACTACTATAGTGTGAGCAGAACCAAATGGAATATATTCTTCTAATTTACATGCTAATGCTATGATAGCGGAGAGATCAGCAGAACACTCTACTTCAGTAACTGTAATAGCACAGAAAGTCTATAATTTACACCAAGTTTCCTTTGCCAGGATCTATGGAGATGCTACAGAGAGCCCACTTGACTTTTGTCAGGTACATTTCAATGGGCCTTTGACTATAAAATGCCAGATTTCAATTGAGAGGATTCTTTTGAATATAGAAGAACTGGCTCCCATTGCCACATCAACTGCATGCTGGGGTATAGCAGTATTGGCACATAATGGGTTTTCTAATATTTGTACTCACATTGGCAGACTTCTTTCCCATAGATTTTTCATAGAAAAATGCATAGATGTTTCCCATCTATCTATCCATAGATGTGTTTTCCACAACTAAACACCTTAACCAATTCTGTAATAGCCTTGGTGGTATAATCATCTGTGTTGTTCAATTAATTTCTCAATTAGGGTCAACTTTGCCATTAAAAAAATATATTCTCTCATATGAGAAAAGCATAATAATTGCAAGTCTAAGCATTTGCAGCTTAGGAGAAACTAGTCATGATGTTATGGTTTTTAAAAGATTAAGTGTATCATTTTTCTTTCTAAAAATGGCATGCAGTATTTATAAATATTTTTGAAACGTAATGCATTTTCGTATATGATGAATGCAATAAATCTTTTAAGGAAATCTAATTGTGCTATCCTAATGTATCCATTCTTTAGATGGAGTTTATAACATTGATAACTGGTAGTCAATAAATTGAGAGATAGTCCTGAAGTAAATGCTAGATATATATCAAAGTATAGTTTTTCTCACTCCAACCAAAAAGCTTTTGAAATTAAATTAGACAATCAACTGATTTATTTTGCAGGGCCTGTCATGTTGCTACCAAGATTAAACACTGGATAATGGCAAGAGCAATGGGCTATCACCAACATAACCAGAGGCTTAGCAGTATGTCCATGTCAGAATGAATTATTAGAGAAAATAAGTCATGCCTGTGAAATGTCACTATGAAAGATATAATAATAAACCAAGCACTTCAAATAAAGAAAGAACCAAAAGTACTGACTGAAGGGAAAAAAGAGAGTTACTTTTTGACTTTGGGGAAACCAATTATTAAATATTTAATTCGTTAGGCAAATATTGAGTACCATCTGGGTTAACAATATGCTGAAAGCTGGATATAGAGAACTCTCAGATCCAAGAGCTGTGCTTAAGGGACATGAAGACTAGTTGTATTTTAGAACAAATAGGCAGTTATGAGCATTTCTCAAGTGCCTCAATCCAAATTACACCATTTCAAAGACATATGTAGTTTATTTCTGCTACAGTTTGTTTTAAAATTCATTTTTTGAATGTAAATTCCTTAGGAGATACTCAAGTTTAGTAAGATTTAGTTTCAGTGTTTTTCTCTAGGTGAAAAATCATGAATTATGGCAAATCTTCCCTCAATATTATTTATTTCATCAGTTTTATGGGAAGTGATATCAGTTTGACATTGGCATTGTGAAGAAAGAGCCATCTTTTGTATGTCACAGTCCTCTCTGACTCTACATGCAGTGACAGAGTTACATAGAGGAACAAAAAATGCTACTGCTGGACAAGGAAGTGTGATTTATGATGACTTCTTTGGCATTTGCTTGGCCAGTGTCACAAATATTTCAGTTCTGCAGGGAAACCGTGCACTGGCTGCTCAGTCAGCTGTATATAGGAAATTAATAATATACTTTGTCTTAAATAATCCACAAGCAATGCCTCTATCTTAGGCTTCTTTTGTTACATTTTTATTGTTACTTATTATGTCAGAAAGAGAGCTAACGTGACAATAAATAAGGTGTAGATAACCAGGTCACTGCCCTAACATCTAAGAAAATACAGTACTTATAGTAAAAGAAGAATGATGGCTGATTCAAATAGAATCTGCTCTTTTAAAAATGAGCTTTCTTTAAAAAAGAATAGGTTTCTTGGCAAATATTGACCTAGAAAATGCAGTATTACAAAAAAAAAAAAAAC
>PVIY010062627.1:0-10803 GCA_004026745.1 Myrmecophaga tridactyla | reverse complement strand
TATCAATAGCCAAAAGAATGAAAGAGGACTCCTATCTTACACCTTACACAAAAATTAAAATGTAAGAACTAGCACCATAAAGCTTCTAGAAGAAAATGCAGGGACGCATCTTCAAGACTAAGTATAGGAAGTAGCTTCCTAAACTTTATACCCAAACCACAGGCAGCAAAAGAAAAAATAGACAAATGGAAATTCCTCACAATAAAATGCTTCTACACCTCAAAACACTTTGTCAAATAGTGAAGAGGAAGCCAACTCAATGAGAGAAAATATTTGGAAATCACATATTGGACAAAAATTTGATGTCCTATATATACAAAGAAAGCATGCAACTCAACAACAAAAGAAGAAACAGGCTAATCACAAAATGGGCTAAAGATATGAATAGGCATTTTTCTGAGGAGCAAATACAGATGGCTCATAAGCCCATGGAGATGTTCATTTTCATTGGGTATAAGGGAAATGCAGATCAACACTACAATGAAATACCACCTCTTACCTCTAAGAATGGTTGCTATTAAACAAATAGGAAACTATAAATGTTGCAGAGGATATGGAGTAACTGGGACACTTATGCACTAATGGTGCAGACACTATGAAAAATGTTTGGTAGTTCCTTAGGAAACTAAATATCATGTTGCCCAATGATCCAGCAATAGCACTACTTGGTATATACCCAGAAGAGCTGAAAGCAATGACACAGGCAGACATTTCCACACTGATGTTTAAAGCAGCATTATACACATTGGCCAAAAGATGGAAACAAACCAAATGCCCATCAACAGATGAGTGGTATATTATGCAGCAGTAAGACAAAATGACATCCTGAAGCAGATGACAAGATGGATGAGCCCTGAGGATATAATGCTGAGTGAAATTAGCCAGACACAAAATGATAAATAATGTATGAGTCCACTTTTATGACCAGCATAAAGGTATAATCAGAGAGTTATAATACAGAATAGCTAGAAACTGTATAAAAAATACAAAAGAATAAGAATGGTATGGTCACCTTTAGAAAATGCTCGTAAGATAACAGGAGCCTATATTGTAAGCTTTTAGAGAAGACACATTAAGTCCAGAGTGGTGATAAGTATTTCTGGATTTTGAAAGGCTGTTTTGTATATATAACCTGATATTTAGAGACAAGAATTAACCCTAACAGGTTGGGGTTAAAGTAATTCAGAATATAGGGGTAAGAAAGACAGTGTCTGTATTTTAGAACCACCCATACACTTTGAGGCAAATTAAGAAAGGTTTATTTGGTCTGGAACTGAAATTTTCTGTAGTGCATAATCTAATTCAACCAATCTGTATTGCTTATTTGAACAAGTGAAACACAGGGAGCAAAGAAGAAGAAAGAGGTTCTCTAATCCTGGATAGATTATTGTAATGCCTGGATACATCCAAGGGTATATTAAGCAGATAATCAAAAAGTATTGGCAAAGTCCCCTGAGGGATGGGAGAAAGAATATGGAACTATTAAACCTCACCATCAGGGAATCCCCTGATACTGTGTCAAATTTTGGGACACCCAAATCAATAGGCCATGCCCTCGATCAGGAGGCTTACTCTTGTGAAGCTTATATAGGTAGCAGAGAAGCTTAGACTATCTATAGGCATGCCTAAGAGTTACTTCTGGAGGACCTCTGTTGTTGCTCAGCTTTGGCCTCAGTCTTTCCAAGCCCAACTCTGTAAATAAATCATTGCCCTCTGCCCTACTTAGGACATGACATCCAGGGGTGAAAGTCTTCCTGGCAATGTGGGAGATAAGTCCCAGGGATGAATCCAGACCTAACACCGTTACATCAACAACTCCACCCTGACCAAAACAGGGAAAACAAGTATAATTAATATTATCAGTGGCAGGGAGAGTTCAAATAGACTCAAGAATGTACTCTGGGGGCGGCTGCCGTGGCTCAGCAGGCAGAGCTCCGACCTGCCGTGCTGGAGGTCTGGAGTTCGATCCCTGGTGCCTCCTGCCCATATGCAAATTTAAAAAAAAAAAAAAGAATCTACTCTGGGAGTTGCTCTTATGCAAGCTTCAGGTAGACCTTCCTGCCTATTATAACCTGACAACCCCCAACCAGGACCATTTCAGCCAATCCTAAAGAATACCTAGGGCAATATATAAGATTCCACAAAGGTTCCAGGCACTAGAGTAACTTTCCAGAAACCTTCAACCTCCAGATGGGTCACAGGCCAGATAAGTTCTGAAACCATGCCCAACCTCTCCAGAACATCAGATAGTTACAACTCCCTACCCCATATTAGTGACAGACCCTTCCATTATGAAAAATTTAGAAATTCCATAGCCCAAACACTCCTAAAGAGAGGGATGGAAAGGTCAAATTGATGGTGGAGTTATACTGAGAAGAAAGGGTTTAACAAGTGAATATAAATGCTGAATCATTAAATTGAAATCTCTTTTAATCTCCGGGATTTTAGAGTAGTTAAGAAGTAAAACCTAAAGTTGTGAAAATTTAACCCATGTCAAACTCCGAAGCACACTCTACAGCTAATTGCAGTGTTGTAATTTGAAATTATAACTTTTTTGTTTATATGTTATTTTTCACAAAATAAGGAAAAATGTTGATTGCGATGATAAAAAATAAATTAACCCCGCTAGCATCCTATACTCGGGAGTAGCTAGATGGAAAAATATGAGAAGATCATATGGGAGTCCATGACAAACTCTGGGAACTGTCCTATGAACACGTGTTGAAGAGTTCTTTGAAAACTATTGCTTTTTTATTTCATTGTTTTCTTTTTGCATTATACTATACAATAAAAAAAGTTAAAAAAAATAAAAAAGAAAAAGGTTCAATGATGGGTGGTGTGACAGTGGCTCATTGGCATGATTTTCGCCTACCATGCCGGGGACCTGCATTAGATTCCTGATGTGTGCAAATAAGAAAAAGAAAAAAAAAAAGAAAAGGAAAATTTCAGGGCTTATAACTTGAAAGCAAAATGAACCAATGGTCTTAAACAGATCAAATTAGCAGCCTAGGCTAATGGAGAAGAATTTTATACGTTTAAAACAGAGTAAGCACTGTACATCCCTAATGGGATATATTTGAAGGACAGAGAGACAAACAGCTATAAAAAAAAAAGTCCCCAGTGCTTTCAGTCATCATGTAGCTGTGAATGAGCACTGGCACTGCTGATCTGAAATCTCTGTGTACATGTCACAGGATTAGGAAACACAAGCAGGGAGTTTTGCTGGCGGCTGCTAGGTTTTGGGATGGGGGTACCAGAGATGGAAGAGATGCGTGAACTCAAAGTCTTAATTTGGATTAACCCTGCAGGCCTAAATTTGGATTAGAAATACCAGCATGAACTCAAGACATATTTTCTTTTTTAAAAAATGCTCTACTCTGTTCAGAGAAAACACTTAAATACAAGGACTAGTCCAGAAGCAACAGGCCCCCAGGCTCCTTGTGGAAACAGCAGATTCCAGATATGGGGCAGGAAATATACAAAATGAGCCTGAAACCTCTTGCCATATCTGAAAACAAAGCTGTCACAGTCTAGTGTCAAAGGGTTCCCATTAGCCGAAGACTAGGCAACTGGAAAGTCACAAGAAAAACTGATAGGGAATGAAATGAAGTACAATAAATGTGTTAAAATTCCTTGATCTCATATAATCACCAAAAAATACAAACCACAAATCCTTCATTGGACACTTTTGTTGGATGGCAGGAAACAAACTCACTACTATGAAAGCTGGTCCATAAAAGACTTGGGTCAGGCATTCAGCCTTTTCCAGGAATGGTGCCTGAGAGTATTGGAGGGCTGGGTAGGGAAAAGTCTGCACCAGAATTTTCCAGCCAAAGAGTAAGGAAAAAAGAACAGTTTGAGAAAACCACCACTTTGCAACCCTGAATGTTGAAATAACAGATCTTCCCCAACGTGAGAGACAGACAGACAGCGGGAAACACAAGCACCACCTACAAAACAAAACATCCTTCCAAATAATCAAACCAGAATCTGATCATGTTTCTAGAACCACTTTACCGGACATGGGGGACACACCAATACACTGAATCACACCATGGGGTTGTGATAACCAGTGCCTGGCTATGAGAATAAGCTCCTCAGCAAACAAATCACTATGGGAAAGAGGGGAGGGAGAGAGCGCAGATTAGAGCTAGAGCCTCAAACTGCAACAGCCTGGTCTTATGTGGATGTTCACTCATCAGCATGCCTGGGTACTGGGGGTGAGCAGGTGAGGGGACACAGGCCTGGTGACTGGGGGGTGAGCGGATGAGGTGACAGGGGCCTGGGGAATGAAGGCTGAGCAGTTGAGGTGACACTGGCCAGGGGACTATGGGGTGAGCGGGTGAGGTGACATGGGCCTGTGGTCTAGGGATTCAGGAGCTGCTGGTGACATGGGTCTCAGAACAGCTGTAGCAATCAAGTGAGGTGTAGGTGGCCTCAGGTTGCTCCTTGCTGCTGAGGGTTGAGGGCTATGGACACCCCTGTACTGGAAAAGAGCAATAGCATCGTGGAACGGCACACAGCCCACTCCAGCAACCTCATCTTGGGCTGCAACAGAGCTGCCAGGCAGGAGCACAGAGCTGGGTGCTGGGGCCATACGGTGGCTGCTCCCAGTTTTGCAGGGACAGGTCACAGCACTCATGAACTCCCAGAAGAGAAACCACCAGCATGGGGAGATTCAGCCCTGAAGTGTCCCGTCACTGCTCTTCTGACCTCTGAGCAAACCAAGGACAGAACAGACACAAACGCATGTGCATCGGATCCTTTCCACACACCCAGACACACACACAGGCACACACGTCCACACCCCAGAACACACGGTGCCTCTAGTCCTCTTCCACTCCCACTCATGCCACCTGAACAGGAAGGAGAAGAAGATTCCCATTGGCTGAATTCTGAAAATCATGTTTTTTGTGTATTTCAAAATAAATGACCAAATTAAAGAGGGTACATAACTAACTGAATATTAGAGGAACATTGGTCTACATAATTTTAAAATCTAGAATAACTCCAATGTCATCAAATACAGTTACCCACAAGCCCTAGCCTGCAATAACTGACCATTTCAATTTCTGACATTGCTGAGATCTCAGGGGCGACCTCCTCCACCAACTGTTCATCCTCCATTGTCCGAACACTGGGACTCTTCAATCGCACTCAAGACTGTTTTACAGCTCCCAGTCCTAAATGAAAGAAATCAAAGTAAATTGGAAGCTGCTCTTCAGTCACAGGCTTCTGTGAATGGTAGGTTCTGGAACCATGGGAGTGTCTGAGAGGAACGGACCCACCCACCCAGGAAACCCACTCATGAAATGTGGGCCTCAAGGCAGGGGCTGCTCAGCCAGGCCTCTGGCCTGCAGCCGGACCCCACACCCACCAGCCTCTGGTGACCCCTCCACACAAACACTAGCCTCCCGTGACCCCTTCCCGCCCACAGCATCCTCCAGCGATGCCTCCCCACCCCCACCAGCCTCCGTTGACCCCTCCCTACCCACACCAGCCTCACCTGGCCCTACCTCCCACCCAGCCCATTTCAGCCCAGGTCAAACAGAAGGCCCAGCAAACACAGCATCCCGGGTCCTGCTACCTACAGCCAACACCCCTCATTCCTCCACCCACCACCATCACAGCCACAAAATGAGCCCAAACGTGGCCCAGTGACCACCTGGGATCGCTCAGAGCTACACAAGACCCAGAAAAACACATTCGCAAACTCAACCCTTTCATGTGGGTGTGACACTGCCAGCAGGGTCTGTGATGGGAGCCTCAAGCGCCTTATCAGAAGGGCCTTCCTGCCAGTGCAATCCTACAGAGAAGGCCTCAGAGAAAGGCCAACAGCATGGCCGGAGGACAGAGTCACAGTGTCCACAGAGCAAGAGGCAGTGCCTGTGTCCAGGTGTCTGGCCTTGCCCCTGCCAGGGAGAATGTGCCAAGACAGCTGCACCGCCAGCACCTCCCACCTCACCTGTCTGGCACCAGCACCTCCCAACATACCTGTCGGCCACCGGTACCTCCATACTATCCTGGTGTTTGACCCTGGGAAGGGCTGACTGTGCACTACCAGACTGAGATATTCCCCTAAAGCCAAGGGTGCGAGCAACAAAAAGAATACAATTTGCATGTTTCAAATCAGAAAAGAGAAAACCAGGTGTTCTAGTTTGCTAGCTGCCAGAATGCAACACACCAGAGACAGATTGGCTTTTAATAAAAGGGGATTTGTTTTGTTAGTTCTTCAGAGGAAAGGCAGCTAACATTCCACTGAGGTTCTTTCTTATGTGGAAGGCACAGGATGGTCTCTGCTGGTCTTCTCTCCAGGCTCTTGGGTTCCAACAACTTTCCCCAGGGTGACTTCTTTCTGCATCTCCAAAGGCCTGGGCTGAGCTGCGAGTGCTCAGATGAGGAATGCCGAGTTGCTTAGGCTGTGCTACATTACTCTCTCTCATTTAAGCACCAGCCAATTAAGTCAAACATCACTCATTGCAGCAGACACGCCTCCTACCTGACTGCAGATGTAATTGGCAACTGATGAGGTTCATGTATCATTGGCTTATGTCTGCAGCAACAAAACTAGGTATGCTCACCTGGCCAAGTTGACAACTGAGTCTAACTAACACACCAGGCTAACGTCAACACTGGTTTTCACACCAGCATCTTGCTGGCTGTGACATATGCTATAGAATATTCTAAACATTGCACCAACCTGATAACTTAAAAAATATCCATTTTTTAATCTTGATTTTAGGGTTCAAAACCTAATTTTATTTAACATAACTATCAGTAATCAAAGCACAATGAGGTTAAGCCATATTTATGGATTTCCCTAGATCTTTAGAATTTTCTGTATATAGTTACTTATACCTCAACAGCAGAAAAGTTACACAAACTGTTCTTTTTTCTCTGTACAATATTTCCCCATAATTAAGCTCAAGCATTAAATAAAGACCAAATGATATATAAAAATGCTGTGTCAAAGTCGTGATTGTTTTCCCAGGTAAGGGCGTAAAAGGCACACGGACCTGAAGCTGGATGAGAGCTCGTTGGTGCCTCCACATTCTGCGAGGCCTAAAACTTATCTTGGCGTCCAGGTCTGCCTTCTTCTTCTACACTCACGACCTTTCAGTCAGAGTTCACAAAGGAAGAAACACAACATCACCATTCGAAAAAACAGCAATCAACTGTAAAGATAAAGGAGATTTTTTTTTCACCCATCACTTTCATAAAGATAAAACAGACTTCTGATGTTCAAATTCAGTGAGGGTTTGAGGAAAGTGTACCCTCAAGCCCTGGAAATATGAACCGGCTCAGTGTTTCTAGAAATGAAAATTCAAAAGGTGGCCAATCAATTCAGCAGGGTAAGTGGAAAGAAACGCAGCCTGAGCAAAGAAAAGGACACAAATGCAACCACACCTGCAACAAGGCGCACACCCCGTGAGTCACCTCGTCATCATCACAAAAATTGGGAGAAGGTGACCATTAAGAAAGTGGCACACCAACTGCCCACTGGCTCACCAGCCGGGAAGCTGTCCATGGCCACAGCCACCCCAGGTGCTTACTGTACAGTCAACACAGGCTGGCAACACACCTGGCAGTGACACACACATGCACCTACGAGTGACACACACAATACCTGGCAGCAACACGCATGTGTGTCTAGTAGTGACACACACGTATGCCTGGCAGTGACACACACGTACACCTTGAAGTGAAACACATGCGTTTGGTAGTGACACACACATATACCTAGTAGTGACACACACATATGCATGGCAGTGACACGCACATACCTTTGTCAGTGAAACACATGCACTTGGAAGTGAAACACACATATCCCTGGAAGTGACACACACATATGCCTGGCAGCGACACGCATGTGTGCCCCTGGATGAGGCCCACACCCAGCAGCACCGGGCTGACCGTGCTCTTCCATTTTCTTCTTGAGGTTCCTCTCTGCTTATCTATTTATTTACTACTTTGGCCATGTACCATATTCTTCTTATAATCTGATATGTTTTCCTCAATCTCATAAAAAGAATGTAATCAGTAAATAGCAAACCAAAGTATTAAAAGAATTAAATTTACTTCATTATTTAAAGTAAAAGAGATTTATGCTTTACAGAGCAGTAAAAACAAACCAGAATTTGAGTACTGGAAATATACTCTGTAAAAAGACTCCTGATATGTATTATTTTTAAAATTAAAACATGTAAATTTAATCTTAAGCTGGTACAGTCAAGATATATTTTCCTAGGTCATCATGATGAGTGAAGTAACCCAGTGCAGAAGGAAATATACTGTATCATGTTACTTATATGAAATAAGTATAATATGCAAATTCATAGTCAGAAAACAGAATGCAGGTTCCGGGGTGGGGTGGGGTGTGGAGCCGGGGTCCATGCCAGGCAGAGAGAGGCTTTGGCACGGGTTGATGGAAAGGCCAGGGCAGCAGCGGCAATAGCATGGCATGGGAACTGCATACCCGAATGCTTCAGGCTCTACTGGTCACCAGAACAAACACTTTCACAAACCCTCAAGCTGTACAACACAAACAGTGAATGTGAATGTAAACCATGGACTCCAGTTAATAGGACAATTACAGTAATATTGTTTCACAAGTTATAACAAAGATGCCACACTAATCAAACTGTTAATAACAGACAAAACTGTACATGGATGTGGAGGGGCACATGGGGACTCTCTTTTCTCTGGGTAATTTTTCTGTATATCTACAACTGCTCTAATAGAAAAAAGATGCTCCCTAAAGTTACTTTCACTGATGCAATGTAATCACATAAAATATAAATCTGCAATGCCATGCCTATTTCTATGAAGGTATATAATTTATACTAAACACATTTGTTTTTTTTAATTTTAAAGTTTTTTTAAAAACATGACAACATACAAACACGAACATTCTTACCATATGGTCATTCCATTCTTGGTATATAATCAATAACTCACAGTAGCATCACACAGTTGTATATTCATCACCATGATCACCTCTCAAAACATTTGCATCAATCCAGAAAAAGAAATAAAAAGAAAAAAATTCATACATGCCACACCCCCAACCCTCCCACTCACCAATCACCAGCATTTCAATGTACTAAATTTATTTTAACATTTGTTCCCCATTAATTATTTAATTTGAATCTATATGCTCTACTGATCTATCGATAAGGTAGATAAAAGGAGCATCAGACACAAGGTTTTCAGAAACACACAGTCACATTTTGAAAGCTGTATAATTATACAACATCTTCAAGAAACGTGGCTGCTGGTATATACCTCTGCCATTTCAGGCAGTTCCCACCAGCCTCTCTATTACATCTTCATTAAACAGGTGGTATCTATTTAATGCATAAGAATAACCTCCAGGATAACCTATTGACTCTGTTTGGAATCTCTCAGCCATTGACACTTTGTCTCATTTCACTCTTCCCTCTTTTGGTAGAGAAGGTTTCAAAAATCCCTGGATGGTGGGTCTAAGCTGATTCTAGGATTTTGTCCCACGTTGTCAGGAAGGTCCACACCCCAGGGAGTCATGTCCCATGTAGAGAGGGGGAGGGCAGTGAGTTTGCTTGCCATGTCAGCAGAGAGAGAGACCTCATCTGAGTAACAGAAGAGGTTCTCTGGGGGATGAGTGACTCTTAGGCCTAATTTTAAGTAGGCTTAGTCTATGCTTTGCAGGGTTAAGTTTCATATGAACAAAACCCAAGATTGGGGGTGCAGCCTGTTGCTTTGGTTGTTCCCACTTCTTGTGAGAATATCGAGAATTTTCCACTTGGGGAAGTTGAATTTCCCCCCTTTATTGCCATTCCCCAAGCAGACTTTGCAAATACTTTTTTATTTACTTAAACACAATTATTTAAGTCCATTTCTTACCTCCATCACTGATGGAGTCATCTAAAAAAAACACATATCAGAAAGTTAACATTTATGTTAGCAAACCTTGAAATAGTAAGTGAGCATCACAGGATTCGAGAATAACACATGTAAATACGTATGGATCTGTACTAGGAAAAAAAGTGCCAATTTCCTCTTAACTGTGTTTCTAGTTCCTACTATCACTTGATTTTCAAGTATGGAAAGCCAAAGCACAAACACAACTATGAATTGTAACATGATATTAGGTAAAAACACAGGAGGAAAGTGTATCATAGAGATAACAGAACAATAACTAGACAATGCCCATGAGACCGTGGGCATGGGGTGTGGGGCAGGAGAACTGGGGGCCTTCCTCCTCTCTCCTGACCACCCTGAGGGAGTGCAAACTTCTGCCCAACGAGGGTCACTGGGTGCAGCAGCCCAGTGGCTTCTCACCAGGAGAGGACAGCACTCCAGCTCCCTGCGGCCTCCTAAGCTTCCACCAGGATCCTATCCTGCAGGCTGCTCCTGGGCTCTGAAGCCTGACTGTGGGTTCCCTCAGCACTCAGGAGCTTGGAGAGGTGGAGGCCAGGCCACAGAGGGACAGAGCAGAGCCTCCACATTAAGAATTTCCCCAGGCCTATGGGCACCTTCAGACCCCATCCCCCTTGGGCCCTGGCCTCCACGTGGTCCAGTCCCCTACCCAGCCCCTGTTCACTCAATAGCCCAGCCTCTGCCCTTTAGCACCTCCCCACATGTTGAGGCCCAGGGATGTCCAGCAGACCCCCTCCTGGCCTCCCAGCCCCCTTCTGACCTCCCTGCCCCTCTCTTACCTCCTTGTGTCCCTCTAGGCCTCCCTGCACCCCCTCAGACCTCCCTTCTGCCCTCCGGCCTCCCTGCACCCCCCTCGGCCTCCCTGCCCAACTCCCAGTTTCCCTG
>PVIY010062626.1:0-10797 GCA_004026745.1 Myrmecophaga tridactyla | reverse complement strand
CTTGGGGTCATGTGATCCAGCAGATCCAATGGTGCTGGAAGTGTCAGTGGCAAATAGGGATTCTGTCTAAAGCCCTCGGTAATAGGAGAATCACAATGAAGACCCTTGGGATTTTGGAGCAAAACCATACATCCACTGCAGATAACTACTCTCCTTTTGAGAAACAGATTTTTGCTTGCTGCTGGGGCTTAGTAAAGACCAAATGCTTAACCATGGGCCACTGAGTTACAATTCAATAAGAACTGAATTGCCTTTCATGAGCTGGGTGTTGTCTGACCCACCAAGCCATAAAATTAGGCATGTATAGCAGCACTCCATCATAAAATGGAAATGGTGTATTAGAGATAGGGTTCGAACAGGTCCTGAAGGTACAGGTAAGTTTTATGAGGAAGTAACCCAAATGCCCATGGCCCCTACTTCTGCCACATTACCTTTTCTTTCCCAGACCAGAGCTATGATGTCTTTGGGAATTCCTCACAGTCAGTTGACTGAGGATGAGTAAACTTGAGACTGGTTTACAGATGGTTCTGCATGATATGCAGGGACTACCTGGAAGTGGACAGCTGCAGCACTACAACCTTAATCTGGGATGTCCTTAAAGGACAGTGGTGAGGGCAAATTTTCCCAGTGTTTTTAACTTAGAGCAGTGCACCTGGTGGTTCATTTTGCTTAAAAGGAGAGCTGGTCAGAGGTGCATTTGTATACTGACTCATGCTGAAAGAAGCATGCTTGGAAAATTGGTAACCAAGAGGTCTGGGGAAGAGGTATTTGGACAGACTTTTCTGAGTGGGCAAAAAAATTGAAGCTATTTGTTTCCATGTGAAATTCGGTGAATGCATTCGGTGAATGCTCACTCAAAAGTGATTTCAGCAGAGAAAGGTTTTAATAATTAAGTGGATAAGATGACCCATCCTGTAGATATCTTTCCATACCCATTCCTGTAACTGCCAAATGGGCTCATGAACAAAGTGGGCGTGGTGGTATGGATGAAGTTTATGCATTGGCTCAGCAACATGGACTTCCACTCACTAATGCTGACCTGGCTGCAGCCACTGCTGTGTGCCCAATCTGCCAGCAGTGCAACCCACACTGAGCCTCTGATATGGCACCATTCCCTGAGATGATCAGCCTGCTACCTGGTGGCAGAATGATTATACTGAACCACATCCATCATGGAAGGGGCAGCAAATTTTTCTAACTGGAATAGACACATTCTCCAGATATGGGTTTGCATTCCCTGCATGCAATGCTTCTTCAAAAACTACCATACATGGACTCACTGAGTGCTTTATCCCTTATCATGATATTCCACACAGCATTGCTTCTGATTAAGGAACCCACTTCACAGCAAATGAACCACCCGTATGAAAACATGCTCATGGCATTCTCTGGTCTTACCTTGTTCATCAACCAAAGGCACCATTGATGGAATGGTGAAATGGCCTTTCGAAATGGCCAGTTATGGTGCCAACTAGGTGGCAATACCTTGTAGGGCTGGGGCAATGTTCTCCAGGAGGTTTTGTATACTCTGAATCAATGTCCACTCTATGGTGCTGTTTCTCCCATATTCAGGATTCATGGGTCCAGGAATCAAGGGGTGGAAATAAGAGTGGTATCATTCCTATCACCCCTAGTGATCCACTAGGAAAATTTTTGCGTGCTGTCACTGAAACCTTTAGCTTTCCTGGTCTAAAGGTTACAGTTCCAAAAGGGGAGTGCTCCTTCCAGGAGACACAACAATGATCCCATTGGACTGGAAATTAAGACTACCACCTGGGCACTATAGGTGTCTTATGCCACTGAATCAACAGGCCTGAAAGGGGATTACTGTTCTGTCTGGGGTGAGTCATCCTGACTATGAAAGGGAAATGCCACTGCAAGTACACAATAGAGGAAAGAAGAGTTTTTGTGGAATATAGGAGATCCTGTAAGGCATCTCTTAATACTATCATGCCCTGTGATTAAAGTCAAAGGAAAACTGCAACAACCCAATCAAGGCAGGACTGCCAATGGCCCAGGAACTTCAGGAATGAAGGTCTAGGTCACCCCACCCAGCAAAGAACCACACCAGCTGAGGTGCTTACTGAGGGTAAAGGGAAAAATAGAATTGATAGTAGAAGAAGGTAGTGATAGGAATGAACTATGACCACATGACCTGTTACAAAAATGAGGACAGTGACTGTATGAATATTTCTTCCCTGTTTTGTTATAAGTTTACATTTGTACATCAGCAAATATCTTGTTTTCCTCTTGTCATATGACATAAGTTTTATTGTTCATGTTATAGTATTTAAATTATAGGATATGAAAGAGTGAATGTTAGCTAACAATTTACATCTGGAGAGATGTTGTGCTTTCTGGTTTTACACAGAACAGTTGAGTATTGTTAGGTGAAACGTTTATCTGTTATTGTGTTCTATTTGGAAATTCAGCATGTTTCTAGGTGATGTGCATAGCTGCCAAGTTGATAAGGGGTGGACTGTGATGGATAGGTTCTGCTGTCAATTTGGCAAATGATTATGCCCAGTTGTCTGGTCAGGCAAGTACTGGCCTGACCATTGCTGCAAATATATTTCATGGCTGGTGTATTAAGTCATCAGTCAGTTGATTGCATCTGTGGTTGATCACATCTGTGTTCAACTAAGTCATGTCACCCACAATGGTGTAATCCAATCACTTGAAGGCTTTTAAAGAAGAAGAGAGACTCTTACTGCTTCTCCAGCCAGTGAGCCTCTCCTTTGGAATTTATCCAGACCCTTCATCAGAGCCCCCAGCTTCGCAGCCTGCCCTACAGATTCGGGACTCTTCCATTTCCATGTTTGCGTGAGACATCTTTATAAATCTCTTATTTACAGGTCTCATTTGTTGGCTTTGCTTCTCTAGAGAACCCTGGCAACACAGCAGGTGACCCTGAGCAGGTGATAGTCTGATAATTGAGACTCTGCAGCCCCTGGTGCCCCTTGGAGAGCAGGTTCTGAACACAGGTGCAGCAGGTGAGGTACAGAAGTCTTGGTCTTTCTTCTGCTCCCAGCTGATATTGACCAGGTTCTGCAGCTGGAAGGCAGAGACAGCTCATGGGCCAGGATACTTGCACTAGTGAATCTGGATGACTCCATATGAGGTGTGAATTGTAGAAGGAAGCGAATGTTTTCTGCAAACAGTTTGCATGTGGCCTGGCTGTGCAGTGGTTCAGAGCCCACCTTGGAGGGGGTCTGAGGGTTGAAGGGCAGCAGGCTGTGGCTTATAGGGCAGCAGATTCCAACTTCTCCACCTGCAGGTTCAACATGAACCTCCTGGGACACTGTCACCTCCTGTTTCACAGCCAAGTATGTCTAGATAGGGGCACCACAGCTCGATATGTTTTCAAGGCTTAATTTTCTTATATGAGATTTAAGGTGGTGCCACTATCTTAGACTTGAATGGTAACCCCTCTCCCCAGCAAACAGTAATTGAGATGATTTATATGGATTTCCACTGTACATGGTCCAGGAAGATCCATTGAGCTCTTCCATGTACTAGTGCTTTAACCCTTCCCCACTCCATTCTACCCCAGATGCTCCTATGCAGCCTGAGCCCTCACCATCACGGTCCCTCCTTCTGGGGAGATAGAGCTAGTGGCCCCCCAGGATTAGTTACTTTCTAAGATAAATTTCTAGGTTTTCTTTGTCTAACTGTTTTCTTAGTTCCTTGACTTGGGCACATAGTAAGACCATCACCAGATGCCTGACTCATCAGTCGTGAACCTTCTGTTCATGCAGGGGAAGCAGCATGCTGTGATGAGCTCACTGCACTGCCACCCAGGCTGGCACACACTGTACCTGGCTCCAGGTACTTCTTCTCTGAACCTCCTCAGGAGCTGAGGTCTGCGTGGCCAAGAGCTGGGACATACCTGCTGAGATGCCAAGGCCTGGGGCTGGGTTTGCAGACATTAATGTTCTCTCCTCCTCAGACTCCTGACAACGCTTCAGACTTGGCCCTCCAGGGCAGGGCAGTATGTTCTGAGTGTGTAGACACTTGGCATATGCAAGTGATTAAACAATCCCATCTTATCAAGGACGACATCCTCACTGGTAAGTCCTGTTGGCAGTATGCACCCTTGACAGGATGTGACTGGAACGCACTTTACCTCCGTAGTCTTCCTCCCAAATCCGTAACCCAGTCTACTCACAAGGATGATGTCAGACAAATGTCCACAGGGGGTCTCCTGCAGGGCCCCTGACCAGTCCTCCTCAAATAGTCAAGGCCATCAAATGAACACAGTCTGAGAAACGGTAAGTGCCAAGGAGAGCCAAAGGAGACAGGATGATTAGATATGATGTGGTGTCAAGGATCAATGCTCAGACAGAAAAGGGACATTCAAGAAATCTGAATAAACTGAGGACTTCAGTTAACAACAATGTATCCGCCTTGGTTCTTTAATTGTAACAAATGTTCTACATGAATGTAGCACACTGTTTACAGGGGACTCAGGGGACTGAGTGCTCTGTACCACCTTCCTATGTTTCTCTAAATCTAAGACTATTGTAAAGAATGAAATTAATTAAATAAACACCCTCCCCCACCCCTGCTCTCTGAAGGACCGGCTGTGCATGGGCCCTTGTCCATATCAGAAAAGCAAGAATACCTGGTTCAGGGGGCCTGGGCTGAGAGTCCCATTCTTCTGCCTTTTTAAGGATGAGGAGCAAAGCAGGGAGGGGCATGAGCATGGCTCCCCTGCCTGCTGATGCAAGGGGAAAGGGGCCTGCCTCCAGCAGGTAGGTCTGGAAGCCTCTCCCCACAGCTTCAGAGCCCTGGCCTGTCCTGGCCCTTCTTCAGGTCCTGACACAGCCCCCACCTAGAGAGTGCCACCGCAGGGCCCCTGTTTACCTCCAGCTTGTGGTAATTGTTCCCTAGGGCTGCTCCTGCTCCTCGGCCCCTTGCTCCCCAGAGGCCTCGGCATCTACCCTGAGCAGAAGTTCTCTATATAAAGGTCAGCCACAAACAAGGGAGGCACACATGGGATTAAGTGGACCTTTTAGCCCCAAGATTCCATCTCCCCTTTAATCACAGCGATGCTATTTAACTTTTCCTGAAAATGTTAAT
The DNA here is from genome assembly GCA_004026745.1 of Myrmecophaga tridactyla. NCBI lineage: Eukaryota > Metazoa > Chordata > Mammalia > Pilosa > Myrmecophagidae > Myrmecophaga > Myrmecophaga tridactyla. Next base: position 5,715 of record PVIY010062626.1, on the reverse strand, counting down.
ATCTTATGTTTAGATAGGAAACCATTTGAAACCCATCCTTTATATTATCAGGGAATGAATAACTATCTGTCAACATCTTAACTTTTAGACTATTTCCTAATTTTCCTTTTCTTATTGCTGAAAGCATGCATTTGGTTTAGCCCTGACCTACTTTATTGTGGAAAAACTCCCCCACAATCACTTTTGTTTTGTTTTTTACTATTTTGGTTTCAGATGCTGAGGTGACCTGAAATCTCTGAGCTTCTGGGCTCTGCTGCTCCAGCCCCATGTGCACAGCTGATAGGTAAGAAGCAAAATCAGCACCTGTGTTTTTGACTCTAAAATAGGTCAATATCTTTAAAATAATCTGCTGTGGACACTGAGGCTGGGGTGACTAACTCAGCTCCCTATGAATCTGGGGCAGGAAGCACTGCGGAGCATGTGCCAATCAATGTGCAGTCCAAGTGTACCACGGCCTTTAGCAGTGGACTTAGTTTGCAGGGGCCAGATGAAGACTTGGTCATCGGTGGCTGCCCAGGATGGTCCCATGCATTGCCAAGAAGGGTATTGTGGTAGTCACTTCATGGAGCCTGCAGCGACCCTCATATGTGAGCCCCTGGAATTGAGGACCTCCCACTTTGTCCTGCTGTACTGTTAGCACCCCAGTTCTGCAGGGACACACATTGGGCTCCAGCTAGCAACCTGGACACCCGTCTGCCTTTGTAAGGGTGAGGAGCAAAGCAGGGAGGGAAAGGAGCAGGTTACAGTCTACATTGTTAGAGAACCCCCAGAACACCTGTTCCTGAGCTCCACCTTCTGGGTATTGATGGCCAGGTACATGTTTGTGCAAATCTGCAGCATTTCTGTTCATGGGACATGAGATAGACCAGTACCCTAGTTAGGTCATGTACTCCTTTACAGTTCCTTGTTCTCAGACCATCAGATGAACATTCAGTGTTCTTTCCTCCACTGGGGAAGCTCCCAGATCAGGTTCTTGGACCCTTCCCTGAGACGCATGGGACTGGGGTGTGCTGTGACTCAGATGAGGGGAAGAAAATATTCACCTTGGGGTTGATGGGTCTGTGGATCCTTGGGACCAGGTTGTGGAACTCAAGAAGATGGTCTTGTCTAAGCTGAGTCCTGTTATGCTCAAGAGTACCAGGGTCAGAGATGAATTGCTGGACAGTTGTGAGAGGTCAGGGGTTCTCACGGGCCTGGGAGTGGATTGGTGCATTGTTGGAATGTCCTGGGTAGGGCTGAGAGTGGGTCCATGGCTTTCTCTACTGCACCCCAGCTCCCGGTACATCCTGACACTCACTAAAGGAATAAGCTTCCTACTTGACCCAGGAAACTTCAATGGAAATATAGCCTGGAGTCGGGTTCTTGCTGGCAGCAAGATCCACCTCCTCAGATGCAACCCTGGATGCCCACGATCCTATATCCTCACACTGTGAGGAGGCTCCTGGAGTGGACAGTGCAGGATTGTGTGGCTGTGGTTTTGACTGAAGGGCCTGCTACCAGGTTTATGGACAACTACGCTCCGACAATGCCTCTTGCCTTCTCTGAAGCTGGTGGATGCCTCCACAAGACTCAGGCTGCTTTTGTACAAAGACCCCTTCCCAGGCTGTCCCTTGAACTGCTGGTCCCCACCTGAGCTCATCCCTCTTCCCAGAGCACCCCCTCTATATGTGAGAAGTCCTGTCTTTGAGACCATCTTCTCTGTGAAGCCTCACGCAATCCCAAGTTGACTTGGTTTTCCGTCTTTTGTTGTTCTGAGGCCTGGAACCCACTGTCAGTGGGTTGGATGAATGTGTCTTCCATGTCACACTCACAGAAGAACACAACACCCTGTGCTTCATGATCCATCTCCCAGTAGCTGTCACCTGTCAGGAAGGTGTAGGAAATGTTCACAATTAAAGTGAAAACAGGCTGCCCTTTCTATGTAAATTATTGAGTGATGTCAAGCCAGCCACAGAGAGGAAGGAGACACTGTAATGAGGATAGTCTCGGTGGGCTGAGCTGGGTTCCAGAGGTGGGATCTTGAGTAGAAAGTTAATCCTCTGATTTTCTCCATTATTGTAAGAACCAACCTTAACATCTTAGCCATGTGTTTCCTAGGTGCAAGGCATCACCACAAACATCCCTCTAGAGTCTTGGAAGGACTGGTGTGCAGAGAGGATACCTCACGAACCTTGTGTTTTGCTTACAGGACCCCCTGGAGAGGCTCTTTGCATACCAGAACCCCTGGGAGATGCTCACCCACTCAATGGCAACAAACAACCACACAGCCGTGGTGGAGTTTGTCCTGCAGGGCTTCTCAGAAAACCCCCAGCTGAAGGGTTCTTTCTTGGCTCTTTTCCTCCTCCTTTATCTGATGGCTCTTTCAGGAAATAGCATCATCCTTATGGCCATCTGCCTGAATCCAGCCCTGCACACACCAATGTATTTCTTTCTCACCAACCTGGCCATCTTAGATATCGTCTGTACAACCACTGTTCTCCCCAAGTTGCTAGAGAACCTGGGGGGCGAGGACAGCACCATCTCCTACAGGGGCTGCATGACTCAAGTCTTCTTCCTGACATGGTTTCTGGGGGCAGAGCTGCTGCTCCTCACGCTCATGGCCTATGACCGCTATGTTGCCATCTGCCAGCCCCTGCACTATCACACACTGATGAGCAGACCCGTCTGTGTCCTGCTGGCAGGCAGTGTGTGGTTAGTCAGTGGGGTCAGCACTTCTGTGCACACTGGCCTCATGGCTCAGCTAACATTCTGCAGCTCCACCCAGGTCCGTCATTTCCTGTGTGAAATCCCCACACTGCTGTTGCTTGCCTGTGGCTCAACATTCCTGAACAATATCATGATTGTTATCGCAGATGTTTATTTCGGGGTGGTCAATTTCCTGCTGACCATGGTGTCCTATGGCTTTATTATCAGCAGTATTCTGCGCATCCGCTCCGCTGAGGGCAAGCGCCAGGCCTTTTCCACTTGTTCCTCCCACCTCCTGGTGGTCTGCATGTACTATTCCACCGTCATCTACACCTACATCCTCCCGGGGTCTGGGTCCTCCATGGAAAATGGCAAAGTGGTGGCCATCCTGTACACAGCGGTCAGCCCCACCCTGAACCCACTCATCTATACTCTGCGGAACAAGGATGTAAAAGTCGCCCTCAGGAAAGTGTTTCCTACATTTAGTAAATGAAAACAATTGGCCAAGGAGAATTTTCCTCTATGTGAAGTAGTTAATTTCAGAAAATGATTTAGACTATGATATGAGTGTCAAGGAAGAGAATGCAATTTATGTGATTGATTTATAAATGAATCGTTTGCTCCAATGGAAACTAGCCAGCCTTCTATGTCAATTTTTTTTTTACATTGGCAGGCACCGGGAATCGAACCCGGGTCCTTGGGCATGGCAGGCAAGCATTCTTACCTGCTGAGCCACCATGGCCTGCCCTATGTCAATTTTAAGTGAACTTTCCAAAGAGCTAACTGGGGATGGTCTCAGACACTCAAGAGCAGGGAGCGAGGAGGAAATACAATGGGAGAGTAAGTGGTGTGGAAGAACAGCAGAGGTCCAAGCAATGTATGCCTGTGGCTCCCTCCCAACAGTGTCTGCTTATGCTTTCACCCATATGTGAGCACCATGGAGCAAGGGCTGCAGCCTTCACATGTGGGCGCTCCTGGCCACTTCTATTTGGAGTGGAGTTCTGAGGTTCTAGAGTGAAGCTTATCATGTACAATGCTTTGTGCACTTAGACATGGCAGTTCTCAATATCCTGCTCCAGAGAACCTTACCTGGACCATGACTCTGATCCAATGCTCTTGGCACAAATTTGGGGAAGAAGCAAAAGGATCTGCTCCTCGCCGTGTCCGTGTGGTCTGGCAACCTCAGCACTGTGAGGAAGATGGCAGAAGGTATAATCCAGCCTTCCATTTTGTACAACCTGCAGAATTGGGCTGTATTTTAATTTATTTATTTTACTTTCAGGAAAGGGCAGACTCATTATTTAAGCAGGAGCTTTGCTATCACAGGTAAACCTTTAACTGGTTTTTAGTTGGTAAGAAATGTTTTTCAACATTACATTGATGTGTTAGTTCCTTCCCGGTCGCTTCCTTCTCCTCCTCTTCCTACTTACATTTCTCCTTTTTCACCATTGTCATTGCTGTTATAATCTGCTTCTGGCTGTAAATGTTTGTGTTCTTCACTGTTATAGCCCAGACTCTCTTCTCTTGGTAATTGCTTTCATGTCCACATCTGCATTTATTATTATTGTTTGTCACTGATACCCAAATTTATAGCTAGAGACAATTCTTCACCTCCAAGCCCCAAGTTCATTAATAAAACTGTCTAGTTAACACAGCACTTGGAAGTTTTCCAGGCACCTCATTCAGCAGTCAAAATGCACAATCTTTTATTGTTCTCTATGCCATCTTGTTCTAAGAGTCATAATTACTGAAAAATTATTCATCCTCTTCCTAGCCTCTGTATCCAAAGCATCCTCAAATGTTAATTGAGTCTGCACACCTGTCAGGTCTTCTCCTCCCATCTTACCCAAATATGCTGTCGCATCAACACCTTCCACTGGTCTGTGTTCTTGACTTCCCGAATCAGGTGTCTGTCCTCTCTCCAGAGGTATAGATTTCACAGCAGATTACATTGAAAGGTTTCAATCATATAGAAAATTTGAAAGAATTTAAGAGTGAACATTTATGTGCATATTACCTAAATTCTATCATTATCTTGTTTTATTACTTATCTATCCACCAACCCATCCATCAACTTACCTTGTTTTATGAATTTCAAAGGAAGTTTCAAACATCAGTAACTCACCTCCTTAAATGCCTTATTGTGATAATCATTAATGTTCCATGTTTGTTTACAGTTTCTTTTCTCATTGAGGTAAAATTTTCAAATAAATGTATTAACCAAGAGTGCACATATTCTGAGTTTTCACAGCTGCATGCAACTGCATAACCCAAACCTTATCAAGATACAGAATGTAATTCCAAACCTAGAGGGCTCCTTCCTACCCTTTTCCAGCCCATCCCCACCCCACTGCTTGCTGAAGTCCATAGTATTTTGATACTTTCCACCATAAATCAGTTTTGCTTATTACAGAACTTTATATAAATGGAATAATAGAATACATGAGGCTACTTTCATTTAGCATACTGTTTTTTAGATTCCTTCATTTCAAGACCTGTTTCATTTGTTCCCTTTTAATTTTTTAATTAGTATCTCATTTTGTTGGGATATACCACATTTCATTAATCCATTCACCTGTTGATGGACACCTATATTTTTTTCTAACTTTTAGTTATGACGAATAAAGCTGCTATGAACATTTACATACATGCCCTTCTGTAGAAGTGTTTATGTTTCCTTGGGTAAATAACTGGGAGTATACTTCCTAGGTCTTAGGATATGTGTATGTTTGCTTTCATAAGAAACTATCAGTGTTTTGTCAGAAACGGTTGTACCTTTTCAGTCTCTGCAGCAAGGTAGGAGCAATCTGGTTTTCCACATCCTGATGAACAACTGGTGTTATACAAAGAAATTTTTTAATATTTGAAATCTAAACATGCCCTTTCCCTGTTTATAGTCTTTGAGTAGCTTCCTATTGCTCAAGGATGGTATTAGAAATTTACATCATCTAGCCTGTACTTTTCTTTTCTCTGGTATAAGGGTACAGTGTCATGAACTTCGACTTAAGCACTGTGTTAGCAGCATAACAC
>PVIY010062625.1:0-10799 GCA_004026745.1 Myrmecophaga tridactyla | reverse complement strand
TGGGAAGGCTCAGGGTGATCTCTGCTGGCCTTCTCTCCAGGCCTCTGGGTTCCAACAGCTTTCCCCGGGGTGTTTTCTTTCTGCATCTCCAAAGGCCTGGGCTGAGCTGTGAGTGCTGAGATGAGGTATGCTGAGCTGCTTGGGCTGTGCTAAGTTGACCTCTCTCATTTAAGCACCAGCCAATTAAATCAAACATCATTCATAGCAGCAGGCACCCTCCTAGCTGGCAGCAGATGTAATCAGCAACAGATGAGGTTCACATATCATTGGCTCACGTCCACAGCAACAGAACTAGACACCTTCACCTGGCCAAGTTGACAACTGCATCTAACTACCACATCCTGTGATTAAAACCAATGGAAAACTGCAACAACCCAATCCAGGCAGGGCTACCAACGGCTCTGAAACTTCAGGAATGAAGGTTTGGGTCTCCCCACCAGGCAAAGAACCAAGGCCAGCTGAAGTGCTTGCTGAGGGTAAAGGCATCATGGAATGGGTAGTGGAAGAAGGTAGTGATAAATATGAACTACGGCCATGTGAGGACTGTAATGCCATTTTGTTCCTGTTATACTATTTAAGATGTAAGATATCAGGTTTAAGACTGACTATTATCCAAGGACTTGCACCCTATTCTGGAGAGATTTAATGTGTTTCCAGTTAAATGCAGGACAGTTAAGTATTGTTAGGTGAGAGAAAAAAAATGTGTCTTTTATTGTTTTCTATTTAGAAATTAGTTATGGCTCAAGGTGATGAGTATAGCTGCCAAGTTGACAAGGGGTGCACTGTCATGGCCATTTCATGTGTCAACTTCGCCAGGTGGTGGCAACTGTTTGCCTGGTTGGGCAAGTGCTGGTCTGTCTTTTGCTATGAGGACGTTTCACAGAATTAGATCATGATCACCTGGCCTATATCCACAGCTGATTCCATTTATAATCAGCAAGGGGCGTGTCTTCTTTAATGAGTGATGCTTAAGCTAATCACTGGAAGACTTTTAAGGAGGATTCAGAAGAGACAGGCCAGTTGGAAAGCCTCTCCTGTGGAGTTCATCCAGACCCTCCATCAGAATCGTCAGCTTCACAGCCTGCCCTACATATTTTGGACTCTATGTTCCCGCGGTTATGTGAGACACTTTTATAAATTTTATATTTATGAATATTTCCTGTTTCTGTTTCTCTGGAGAACTCTAACTAATACAATGTCCAACCTACATTTCATTTATCTCAAACAAATTCTTCACACATTAATCTGTAAGTCTCTCTTCCTATCCCACTCCACTCCCCTGTCTCTAGTCACCTATAAACTACTCTCTGTCTCCTCGAAGTTTCTTTCTCCTGGGTGTTTCATATAAGCAAGATCATACAATATTTGCCTTTTGTGTTGGCTTATTTCACTCAACATGATGTTTTCAGGGTTCATCCATGTTATAGCATGCCTCAGAACTTCATTTCTTTTTACAGCTGAATAATATCTTATTGAGTGTATGTAGTTTATCCATTCATCTGTTGATGGACACTGGGTTGCTGCCACCTTTGGGCAATTGGGAATAATGCTACTATGAACACTGTTGTACATCAAACCTTTAAAAAAGAAAACTTACTATTTTGAAAGTTCCAAATTTACAGAAGAGTTGCAAAAATAATAAAATACCTTAAAAGGAACTCTAAGATATCCACACCTCACTCTCAGATACCCAGATCCACCAATTTTAAAATTTTACCACCTTTGCTGTATTATTCCATCTATCAATCATCTATCTATTTATCTTTTGAATATTTGAGAGGCTATACAATCATAATCCTTCAACAAACAATAATTCCATGTTTATTTCCTAGGAATAAGGATATTCGCTTATGTAATCACCCTACAGGTAATTTTAAATTTCAATTTCAATAAATTAAACAATGGGTGGGCCACGGTGGCTCAGTGGCAAGTTCTCGCCTGCCATGTCCGAGACCCGGGTTCGATTCCTGGTGCCTGCCCATGCAAACTTAATTAATTAATTAATTAAACATTGATATATAGTGTACATTCTATATTCCATTTTTTCTTACGTCCAAACAATGCCCTTTAAGCCTTTTTCCTTCATTCTTAGGTCCCATCCAGAATTCACTGCATTTGATCATCACTATCTGTTTAGTATATTTTTTATTTTTAATTGTGGGAATATATCACAACATGAATCTTTTTGCCATACCATTCAGAGGGATTAGCCACATTCACAAAGCTGCAGGACCCTCACCACCCTCCATTCCCCGAATTTTCCCTTCACCCCACACCAGAACCCCACACTCATTTGCATTAACTTCCCATTGTTCCTTCCCCTCACTCCTGGTAGCCTATACTTTTCTGTCTCGGTGAGTTTTCATATCCTGATACTTTGTTTGTGGTTACCATGGGGCTTAAACTTAACATCCCAAATCTATAACCATCTTCTTTGTTTTGATACTTACTTAACTTCAGGAGCATACAAACTATGTTCTTCCACCCCTCCGGCCCCCCACCTTTATGAAGTTCTGTCACAAATGACATGTTTACACATTATGGGTCCAAAACCATTGTCATTATTACATTTTCTGCATTTGCCTTTTAGAACCTGTAGGAAGTGAAAAGTTGAGTCACGAGCCCCAAATAAAATAGTATCAATATTTATATTTATCCCTATTATTGTCTTTAAAGGAGATGTTTATTTCTTCATGTGGTTTACGTTGTGTAGTGTCCTTTCCTTTCTACTCGCAGATCTCTTTTTAGCATTTCTACAAGGGTCAGTATAGTAGTGATGAAGTCTTCAGCTTTTATTTATTTGGGAATGTCTTAATCCTGACCTCTTTTTTTCATACAGTTTTGCCAAATATAGAATTCTTGCATGACAATTTTTTGCTTTCTGCACTTTAAATATATCTTCCTGTTGCCGTGGTTTTCGATGAGAAACGGTACCTAATCTTACTGAGGTTTCCCTGTAGGTGACATGTTGCTTCTCTGTTGTGGCTTTCAGAATTCTCTTATCTGTGTTATTTGATGGTTTGATTATATGTTGCAGAGTGGGTCTGTTTGGGTTTATCTGTTTGTAGTGAGTTGCATATCTTGGATATGTTCATTCATGTGTTTTGTTAACTATTGGAAGTTTTTAACCATTGTTTCTTTGAATATTCTTTCTGCCCCTTTCTTCTCCTTCTGGAACTCCACACGCATTTATTGGTCTGCTTGATTGTGTCCCACAGGGTTCTCAGGCTCTGTCCACTTTTCTTCATTTTTGTCTCTTGTCTGTTCTTCAGACTGAATGATTTAAATTGTATCATTCTCAAGTTCTCTGATTCTTCTGCGACTTCCAATCTGCTGTTAAACACCTCTAGGGAATTTCAAAATTGTGTTACCCTGGTCTTCAGCTTCGTTTGGTTCTTTTTCATAATTTCCATCTCTCTTGTTATTCTCTTTGGATGCATCTACGCTTTTCCTGATTTACTTTAGTTCTTGTCCATATTTTCCTCTACCTCTTGGAGCATGTTAGGACCTTTTATTTTATTATTAAGTAAAGTTTATACTTCAAATTTAAAATTTTCCCCCAATGCCTTTTTTAATGTCAACAAATGGACTTGAATGATTCATTAGCGTAAAAAATGTTTTTGCACAGACATTAAAGCACACATATAAAATGAACAAGAACATTCTTTCTTTCCACAAGTACTTAGAAATGCAATGCCTAAGTTTAACTCAATATATATTTCAGAGCTTAAAAACCATCTACAACAAATGAACAAATCTTTAAATATTTCCACAGTTAAACTCCAGCATATACATTTATTATCCTAATATGAAAATACTTTTGACATTTATTTGTTAGTTTTATTAGTTGCCTTTTTAAAGTTTTCTTAGGAAAAATTACAAGAAAAAGCATCATCTATCCAGATTAACCATCATTCTGTGAATACTACTAGAAATTACTCAATCTTAAAACAGCTCAATTTCAAAAAACATTGACAAAATGCTGGCTTGTTACTCTTATTTTCTGGCTCTTTTTGAAAAGGAAAATGAGTATAAGAATAACAATTTTGCCTAGCATTGTTGGGGTAACTGAAGACACAGCTATACCCTTCATAAATTCAACATAAAAGACTGCCTGCTTTAAAAGGGATAAAAACCAATGGGTAATGAAGTAGAGAAGTCAGCTTTAGGTGATGCATTCACACCAGTGTACTTAGTAAATTCTCATTGGGTTTTACCAGCATATCTCTGCAAGGAGGTGCACATCCTAATTTCACAGATACTTAACAAGACTGCTTTCCTTACAGACATGAGATATGCATACCTCTTGACAGCTCCTGTCTTAACTGCAGAGAAAAAGTTATTACTAGAACCCAATTCTAGGTGCCCTGGCCACATGTTATCGCAACAAGCAGCCCTCAGTGTCCCTCAGGAGGGGTGTTATTGGCATGTGAGTGGGACATTCCTTAGTTGTGTGGGACTAACCCAGATACTGCAGAACGCTGAGCATCCCCGCCCACACTGGAAAATTCAGCAGTCTTCAAAGTCACTGTGGCAACCAAAACACAGACCCCACACATTACCAACTGCCCCTCGAGGAGAACTCCTGAGCTGGATGATTCGAGATTAGTATCTATTAACTTCATGACTTCCACAGAAAGTAGCTGCTTCATTATGTTCAGTAACAATGACTGAAGAGGAACATTTTGTTAAAAAAATCATTGTAATTAAATGTTATTTTGGAAAGGAGAGCTGATTTCTTTAAACTCATAGCAATTGGAAAGCCTCAGATGCACAAAGCACAATACTTCCTTATCACCAAATGCACACATACATGCACAAGAAAATGACCGTTTATGTCCTACTGGCATCTCTTACTCCATCTATCCTTAGTATACAAATATGTTAATCTATTACAGTAACATAAAAAACATGGAGATGTTCATGACGAATTCCCTCACACTGGTGCTGCTGGAAACTGCTGCTGTCTTTGCTCCAAAACTTGCTGGTTTGGTAGCTGCTGTTTCTGTAAAAACTTCATTGTTTCAGGACCTCTCTTTGATTTAACACTGGTTCTAAAAGAGTAGGTCTTGCAGGATGAATGCCAAAAAGATCCCGTTCTTTGTTAACAATGGTGAGGATGGCATCTGTGCTTTCCTCCAGCTCAGGGCCTCATCGCTGTTTTTCTTCTTGTCCTTGTCCATCTTGTTGCGGTGCTTCTTGCACTCCCACGGCTTGAGCTGCTTGGCCACCTGGCTCAAGCCCTCCTTCGGGCACATCTTGCTCGCGCCGCGCCCCCCTCAACCCCCGACCGGGCCTCCTCCTCGTCCCGCTCCTTCCGCCTCGCCGCGTCCTGGCCGCCCATCGGGTCCGGGCTGTCCAGCGGGTCGGCTTGCAGGCCCCAGCCTCCTCCTCCAGCCCCGCCGTGGCCTCGGAGGGGCGCGTCACTAGCAGGGCCAGCGGCCGGCACGGGCCGCCGCCTCCCTGCCTTCCGCAAGGCCCTGCATCTCCGAGTTCCCGCGACGTGCCGGGGGCCCTCAGCCTCCGCCTCCCCGGCGCCTGCGGGGCCAATGGCGCCCAATACCCGTTTTATGTTCCGGTATTCTATCTAGGGCACAACATTACATTCTATGACCATTTAAAAAAATGTCCTCCTCTGGAATTCTCAGGTCCGGTTCTCGTCATTAACGGTTTCTAAGGTTTAATCATCTCCTTTCCTGTTTGTATGTTTTCTAATCTTTTCTTTAAACCTAGACATTTTTATATTTTAATATGTTGTTACTGGAATTTAGACTCTGAGGTGTCTGTGCTTAGGCTTGTGTCCATGTGGTGTCATGACACAGCTTTCCTTGAATGCCAGGAACTAACATCAAAAAAGATGAACCTTTTTTTGAATTGATATGACATTTTTACTTGGAGCACCAATTATAAAACATCAAACTTTTCCCGGTTGGATTAGGCAAGGCCATATCCCTGTAAATCTTGCGCTTACTCTGACCTCTAGTGGTAGCCTCAGATCTAGCGCGAAAAAGAAAATATTTAAATTATTTCTGGAAATATGGAGTGGTGACTCATCTCATTTGCATGCCCACAATGCATTGCACACAGAACATTTCCTAGTTTCAAATTTCTAGATTCTCCTTTTTCGTTTAACCTTTATTTTCCCCGACAGATATGATTTCGGTCAAAAAAATTGTCTGCGATAAAAGTAAACATCATTAACTCTTTTGGCTATGTAGAAACCCTGGGTGAACTTGGATTTGCAGGTACCTGAGTTTGTAGCCGCAGAAATTACTCTTTTATTGAGAAATCACATACCATATAGTCATCCATATTATACAAAATTTTTGGAGGCCCTTTGAATTCTTAGGGCTGTTTAGTAAGTTGAATGGTAGAGTAGTTATACGTGTCTAGAGGTGGGGAGGTTTAGTAGTTTCACGACGATAGAATACAGTTATAATGTTGGTGGGTAGTTTCTTTTTACTTTTTTCTGGCGATAGGGGTTTTGTACAATCTGTTGGAAAAGGTATGGAGTGTGTTGTGTACTATGTTGCTTCGAGGTGTTTTTTAAAGAAGTGTTTTTTCCAAGTTTTTTTTTTTGTTAATTTCAATTTTTTTCTGTTTCTATTTTTGTGGTTGGGGGTTGTCTTTTATTTTCATTTGCTTATGATACCAATGGGAGACCTCAGAAATGTCAGGTACCTCGTTGAAGAGAAGTGAAAACAGCAGACAAGGGACAGTTCGGGCAGGAACACGTGCTCGGCCGGCGCAAAGTTAAGCTTTACTTTTTACTAGCACACTGTTGTAAGAAGTTCAAGTACACTCACGGAGGTGGCTGGATGAGTTTCATCCTGAAGTATTCAAATTTATCATGGACAAAATATTCATACTTTGAAGGCCACCAAACATGAATTTGAATTGCCTCCGGTGCTTTGCAGATGTTTATGGAATATGGGATTAACCTGCTTTTGTCCAGGCCTTGGATAAAACTTTTTTAAAATGTTCAAGCTTGAACGTATCTGTTCACAAGAACATTTTCAACCTATGATTTAGACGTATCTGGGTTCAAGTAAATGCCAGGTAAGACCCAGACACTTTCTAGGGCTTTGGCTTTAAGTGTTGACACTTGTATAAGTTTTGATTGCTAAAAAATATATATATATATATATAATTGGATGTTTTTTGTATGGCACATTTATTTATTTGTCTATCTTTCCTAAGGCAGTAATTGCGCCTTAAAACTAGAACTGGAACATTTGTTTAAAATAGGAATTTTGGGAGAGACTTTTGATGGTGGTTATAATGGTAAAAATAAAGATGAAGTGAATTTTCTACCTACTCTGTGGCTAAGGTCAAATATACACAGAAGAGTGTGTGACAAAATTACTAGTACCAGAAAATGTCAGTCACTGGAAGATGAAGTGTAATGATAAGTGTCATTTGGTTTCATTTATAGAGATAAAACTTGCCCAGTTAATGAGTAGGATCAGTTGTTTGATATTATTATTGATGCAACTTTGAAACGCATTTCCTTGTCCTCACTGTACGTCTAGATCAGGCTAAATGGAACATCTCGAGATAGCAGGCAAGCAGTTAAAAATTGTATGAGTTAGTATCTGCTCTGTCTGTTCAACCAAAGTAAAGTAAGAATTAAGCTCAGGGCTGAGACTAATATAAGATTGCAAATGTCAAGTATATCTGCAATTTCAAATTTCTGTGTGTATTAGGACAAATTGTTACAAATTTGAACTTTAGCAATAAAGTTATGCTACAAGACAACCAAATGAGATGTACAAACCTTAAGTGGATCCTAAATTTAGAAACAAAAAGTAAAAACAGGAGGTATTTTTTTTTCCAGGACATTTGGTGTTATAAGGACCCCTATGATTACACTGGGCCCACCTGGATAATCCAGGGTATTTCCCCACCTCAAGATTCTTAATCACACTTGCAAAGTCCCTTTAAAAAAGCTAACATGTTTACAAGTGTCAAGGGTTAGAATGCAGAGAACCTGGGGTCATGGGCAGGTGGGTGGGATGGGGTGGGGTATTATTCAGACTATCACAATAATTTTATGAGATCTATAGAATGTCCTTGTTCTTAATAGAAACATAATGTGAAGTATTTAGTGGTGAAATGTCATATATGAGCCCTTCAAAAAAATCAGCAAACCCACAAACAGAAAGAGATAAAGCAAATGTGTCAAAGGGTGTATAGTTACTTAGGTATTCACTGTATTATTCTTTCCACCTTTCTGTACCTTTGCCCTTTTCAAAATAAAAAGTTGGGTGAAAATATATATTAAATTCCATGTATATCTGGCTTAGATATTTGCATTCTACTTAAGATTTCATTTTTTAAAGTTCCACCATTTTCATGAAACCATAACCACTTTAGGCCAGATATACAGATTTTTGAGCTAATAAAATTTCAAGAAAACTTCTGGTGGACTGCCTACAGAAGAAATGACATTTCAAGACTAAAAAAAAGCCAGAGTGACCTGATCTCAAAATAAAGGACACTTCTTTAAAATACAAAATCCATTTAACTTTATGGAAAATTTTTATTTTCCATATTCATATTTTGTTAACTGTCCTCCCCTCCCCAGGCCCAAACAAAGGAAGGGTTGAGGCTCAACATCTCAATCTGGGAAAGACTGGGCTGCCTGAGACCAACCAGAGCAGATCTAGTGATGCCCCCCTTGTGGCAGCCTGGAGCATTACTGCCATCTAACTGCATTTCCTTTGGCCTAGAAGGATAATTCTCTGCAGGCCAGGCATTTTTGTAAGCATTTTGGTTATATCAATAAACGAAACAAATATCCCTGTACTAGTGGAGCTTACGACTGGGTGGAGAGACAGCCAATAAATAAACCTAATAAATAAAGTCATTAGTGTTTTGGAAAAAAATAGAGCAGAGTAAGGGGGCATAATAGGGAGTTGTGTTGCAGGTTTTTTTTTCTTTAATGGGTTGCAGTTTTTTTGAAAAATATTCTTATTGAGACATCTTCACGCACCATACAGTCCATCCAAAGTATACAATCACAATATCATCACATAATTGTGTATTCATCTCCATGATCATTTTTAGAACATTTGTATCACTCCAGAAAAAGAAATAAAAAGAACAAAGAAAACCCCACCCATCCTATATTCTTTACCCCTCCTTCTCATTGACCACTAGTATTGCAATCTACCCAATTTTTTTTACCTCCCATTATTTATTTCTTTATTTAGTCCTTATTTTTCTCATCTGCAATAACCTGGATAAAGGGATCATCAGCAACTTTTTCACTTTTCACACGGTCACATTGTAAAAGCCATATAGTTATACAATCATCTTCAAGAATCAAGGCTACTGGAACACAGCTCAACAGTTTCTGGTACTTCCCTCCAGCCATTTCAGTACACCATAAACTTAAAAGGGATATCTAGGTAATACATAAGAATAACCTTCAGGTAACCTGTCAACTCTGTTTTTAATCTCTTAGTCACTGAAACTTTATTTTGTCTTGTTTCTCTCTTCCCCATTTTTATCAAGAAGGCTTTCTTAATCCCATGTGTGATGCCAGGTCCCAGCTCATCACTGTGAACAGGTCCCATGTTGCCAGGGAGATTTACACCCCTCAAAGTCATGTCCCACGTAGGGAGGAGGGCAGTGAGTCCACCTGCTGAGTTAGCTTAGAGAGTTAGAGAGAGAGGCCACATCTGAGCAACAAAAGAGGTTCTCAAATTCAGCCCACTGCTTGTTTTTGTGAATAAAGTTTTATTGGAATGCCAAGGGAAAAAAAAAAAGGTTCTCTAGGGGTAACTCTTAGGCACAATTATAAGTAGGCTTAGCTTCTCCTTGGCAGGAATAAGTTTCATAGGGGCAAACCCCAAGATCGTGGGCTTGGCCTATTAGATTTGTTGTCCCCAATGCTTGTGAGAATATCAGTAATACCCCAGGTGGGGAAGTTTAATATTTCCTCCTTTCTCCCCAGTTCCTTCAGGGTGCTTTGTAAATACTTTTTTTTCCTCTGCCCAGATTACTCTGGGATGTTTTGGGGCATCACACTGACCTGTACAAACCAACAAGATCTCACTTCCTATTCAAGAGTCCATGTAATTATGGTGTTTGAATAAATTGACCATACAAGTTAAATTAGATATTGTGCTACAAAAAACATAAATTTTGCACCAAATAAACATCTCTTCCTTTGGTCTCACACAGAAGTTGAAATTTTAAAATAGAGATCATATCATCTGTCGTGGTCAGGTTCATGTGTCAACTTGGCCAAGTGGTGGTACCTGTTTGTCTGGTTGGGCAAGTGCTGGCCTGTCTGTTTCAATGAGGACATTTCATAGAATTAGATCATGATCACGTCAGCTGTATCCACAGCTGACTCCATTTGTAATCAGCCAAGGGGAGTGTCTTCTGCAATGAGTGATGCTCAGTCTAATCACTGGAAGCCTTTTAAGGAGGATTCAGAAGAGACGGGCTCTCTTCCTGCTTCGGCTGGTGAGTCTCTTCTGTGGAGTTTGTCCAGACCCTCCATCAGAATCGTCCGCTTCACAGCCTGCGCTGTGGATTTTAGACTCTGCGTTCCCGTGGTCACGTGAGACATTTTTTTTTTTTTTTTTTACACTGATTCTCTTTTAAGTGGATACTTATAATTAAGTGATTTTTTTCAGTGAAGGTTTAGTTTAATGACTTTTTAAGCTGAAAAATTGAAAAGAAGCTAATAAAAATTTACTATTTGTTGTGACTCAAAATCTCCTCCAGTGGAATGGACACAGAAGAACTGAGCCCGGTGGACTGCACTGTCTCCTGGGTCCTGT
>PVIY010062624.1:0-10799 GCA_004026745.1 Myrmecophaga tridactyla | reverse complement strand
CTGTAATGAATGATGTTTAATTTAATTGGCTGGTGCTTAAATGAGAGAGCTCAATGTAGCACAGCCCAAGCAGCTCAGCATACCTCATCTCAGCACTTGCAGCTCAGCCCAGGCCTTTGGAGATGCAGAAAGAGATCACCCTGGGGAAAGTTGTTGGAACCCAGAGGCCTGGAGAGAAGGTCAGCAGAGATCACCCTGTGCCTTCCCATTTAAGAAAGAAGCTCATTTGAAAGTTAGCTGCCTTTCCTCTGAAGAACTGATGAAATAAATCCCCTTTTATTAAAAGCCAATCCGTCTTTGGTGTGTGGCATTCTGGCAGCTAGCAAACTAGAACATACGCCAAAATTTTTAACTTATTATGTTATGGTCAATTTGAAAAAGAATGGTTTCATTATATAGCATTGTCTACACAGTCCCTGGGCAATTTCAGGGCCACTACATATAATCATCACTAGATTTTTATGGCACCTAAATATTGATGCTCCCTATGGTATTTTAACTAATTTAATCATAATGTTCCCCTAAATTCACATTTTAATGAAGCAGAAGAAACTGATTAAGTTTAAGTGCATAAAGCTTACACTGCTGGAAACAATCATTTTCTAAGCTCCTCCATTTATTAAAACAATTAAAAAATGGCTCTGATGAGCCATCTGTGCATTGAGTATGGGGAGGTATATATACTGTATTAAAAATCAGGGTAATACAAATTTTTATAGCTTTGTTGTCCCAAGAACACTTATATATTGACTGCTGCATGTATGGAAAACATGGTAGTTTCTATCCCACTCATACTGACTAGAAACTTCTTCAGTTTGCCTAATGACTTGAAAGAACTTAAACTAGCATTCTTAAGCAGTAGTTTCCAAAATTGTATATATTTTGTAAGTTCTGTACTGAAGCTTCAAAAAATTAAACAGCTTATGTATAGTCACAGTAAAGGGTTGGAATTGAGATTCAAAATCAGATTTATTGGAACCAAAGACAATGTATTTAGTTACAGCATAAAAAAAAGATAAGAGGCTAGGCCACCTCTGGGGACATCAAGGACCTCTGTTCTTGATTTCTTGGTTTCTATTTCCCATGAGGGCTGGCCACTGTTCTTACATGTAGACTATGGGGTTGAAGGGGATCAGTCATCCATCCTCCTTTAACGTCATTTTACGTTAGACATTTCCTAACACAGTACTGTACTGGGTTTACTAGGTTTATTAGATTTTAGTAAAATTGCCTTTTCATTTTTTGCCAAAGCCCTCTTTCATATTAGGGTACTCACTAATATGAAACTAGTGTTTATACAGCTAGAACAGGGGGGATCTAATAACTGCTAAGCAGACTGCTGATGTTTTCTCTTTGAAAGGTACAACTTTGTTACTTAGTCAAGCTGATTATGCCCTTTCCTCTCCCCTTAGGATAAGTCTGTCTTCTGTAGTTCTTAGTGCCACATGTAAAATTTTCTGTCTAGAGTAGCAACGGAGTTTCCCAGGTATGCCTGGGCATTTCTGAGCCCAAATGGTAGTGTTAAGATTCTTGCTTCTTTACTGCTGTCAGCATCATCATTTTGTTGGCTGTGTGACCTTGGGGTTATTTTTCTAAGCTTCAGTTTAATAGAATCTACCACATAGGGCTGATGGGAAAATTTGGTGAGTTAATATATATGTGAATGTCTGCCACAGGCTGAGTAATGAATCAATGTTTGATGCTTTGTTATTTATTATCTACATAAAGTGCTTAGTGTGTTTACTAACTAATGGATACTTTAAAATAACTCTGAGGCCCATAGTTTCTGATTCAGTAATTTAGAAAGCTCAGAATCTCAATTCATCAACAGGATTAAAATTTTACAGGAATTTTGATTTCTCTCCTAAAAGGAATTTGGAATATTGGAAGGATATTCCAAGTCCTCCCTGAGTCCCCCTTAGTCACCATTTACACTGGTGAGCATTGTTTAGCTTCATGGTGGGTTATAGAGGAAAGTAGCATGAGTTCCTTACTATGCTTTCAGCTGTGTTTAGTCTGGTTGGAGATTTGTCACAGGGAGTAAAATTCAGGGCCTTTAGCTGTTTGATTGAGACTTGAGGTTAGAAAATATGGTGGTTTGGGACTATGTACTCCTGAAAAACATGTGTGTGAAGCCATTGTAAGTAGGACCTTTGGACAAGGTTACTTCAGTTAAGGTGTGGCCTACCTCCATCAGGAGGAGTATAAATCCTATTACTTCATCATTTATAAGCAGAAAGAAATTCAGGCAGATAAGAGAGAAAGCCATGGGAAGCAAAAAGCTGAAAGTCAGCAGAACCCTGAAGAGACAACCATGTGACAGAGGAGCCCAGGACCAAGGACTGTTGGCAGCCAGCCCCAGAATGCCAGTCTTCAGGAAGAAAGCTGTCTTTGATGATGCCTTGATTTGGACTTTTCTTAGCCTCAAAACTGTTATATTATCAATTATCATTATTTAAGCATGGTATTTGCTTGATCAGCCAAGGAAAACTAAAACAGAAGACTTAAAATAAATTTTGCCTCATTTCTCTAATCTTTTTGGGCTTTTGATACTTGGTGGTACTGTAACCACATGGTATTGACCAAGAATTCTAGGTTCTCTAATCATCTGTAGGTATAGCCTCTCAGCTATTGTGAAGTTTCAGCTAGGGTTATCCAAAGCATGTGCCATAATGACTAAGTTTAGACCAATAGCTTTTAAACTTAAGCATGTATCAGAATCACCTGGGAGTGCCTGTTAAAACAAAGATTGCTGGTCCCTGCTCCCTGAGTTTCTTGTATAATAGGTCTGAGTGGGACTTGAAAAGTTGCATTTTAAATAAGTTCCCAGCATACAATGCTGCTGGTTCAAACAGATATTCATTTATATGCTTAATATTTTCTTTTAATTTAAAAGTTACATGAAAGTTAAAAATTAATAAAAAATTTTAAAAAGTTACATGAAAGTATATTTGAGTGGACTTCAAAGATAGCTAAAATTATATTTAACAATATGAAACATTTTTAAAGAAATACAATGTATTTTTACCTTTGGGAACTTTTTAAAAAATTTTTTTACTGTATAGTATTACATAAATAGAAAGCAAAGAAATGAAAACAGCAACAGTTTTCAAGCTCTCTTCAACAAGTGGTTACAGGACAGATCCCAGAGTTTGTCATGGACTACCATATGATCTTCTCTTATTTTTCTTTCTAGCTGCTCCAGAATATAGGAGGCTAGAGGACTAAAATACTTTTTTATCATCTGTCATGGTTCAGGTTCATGTGTCAACTTGGCCAGGTGGTGGTACCTGTTTGTCTGGCTGGGCAAGTGCTGGCCTGGCTGTTGCTATGAAGATATTTCATAGAATTAAAGCATGAGCATGTCAGCTACATCCACAGCTGATTCCATTAGTAATCAGCCAAGGGGAGTGTCTTCTTTAGTGATTGATACTTAATCTAATCACTGGAAGCCTTTTAAGGAGAATTGAGAAGAGACAGGTTCTCTTCCTGCTTTGGCTGGTGAGTCTCCCCTGTGGAGTTCATCCAGATGGTCCATCTGAATAATCAGCTTCACAGCCTGTCCTACAGATTCTGGATTCTATGTTCCCACAGTTATGTGAGAGACTTTTATAAATTTTATATTTATGAACATTTCCTATTGATTCTGTTTCTCTGGAGAACCCTAACTAATGCAACTTGGTACCAGGAGTGGTTTTTAAGAAACAGAATCTTAAAAATGTTTTTTATGAATGGTTTGTACTCTGATGGACTCAAAGACCCTAAGGACTCTGATTCCCATAATCAGAATGACACTGCCAATAAATGGGGTGAGTTGGCAAAAGAGATAGTCAAAATATCACCGTTCGATTCTTCTAATGCTTCACTTGAACGAAGACAGGCACTGGGGGATAATGTTTTTGACATCTTTACTGAGTTTTGTGGAAATAGGTATAGAGATGTTGGCTGGTTGTTGTTAATACACTGGATACATAAATGAGTGAAAGGGATGGGCTTAAGGCTTCAAACGAGAAGCTTAAGCACTGTCTGACAAATGTAAATGTTTCTATGAGTGTCCTGAAGAGAATCTTATTTCCTGTAGCCATAGACTTGAGATCTCTGAAAATCAGACTCAGAATCTTATTATTAGAGTAGTGATTTTACAACATTAAAGTTGTTGTAAGCTGAAATTTCAATCATGCATGGTGTCTGCCATTAAAGTGAGGGCATTGATTGGAAAGGAGTGGGACACTGAAAAATGGGATGGTAACATATGGATTGATAATGATGTCGGGGGTGAGGTTGAAACCATAGGTCATGCTGAGTCTCCTCTAGATAACCCTGTTGTTCTAGTTTGCTAGCTGCCAGATGCAAATACCAGAAATGGAATGGCTTTTAAATAGGGGGAATTTAATAAGTTTCTAATTTACAGTTCTAAGGCTGAGAAAATGTCCCAGTTAAAACAAGTCTATAGTTATGTCCAGTCAAAGGCATCCAGGGAAAGATATCTTGGTTCAGGAAGGCCGATGAAGTTCAGGGTTTCTCTCTCAAGTGAGAAGGCACAAAGTGAACACAGTCAGGATTCCTCTCTGCTCTGGAAAGGCACATGGTGAACACGCATCATCTGCTACCTTCTTCTCCTGGCTTCCTGTTTCATGAAGTTCCCCAGGAGGTGTTTTCCTTCTTCATCTCCAAAGGTCTCTGGCTGGTGGACTCTGCTTCTCGTGACTATGTCATTTGCTCTGCCCTCTCAGAATCTCCCATTCTCCAAAATGTTTCCTCTTTTATAGGACTCCAGTAAACCAATCAAGACCCACCCAAATGGGTGGAGACATACCATTACCTAATCCAGTTTAACAACCACTCTTGAGTAAATCACATCATCCAGGGAGATGATCTGATTACAGTTTCAAGCATACAGTATTGAATAGGGATTATTCTACTTTTATGAAATGGGATTTTGATTAAAACATGGCTTTTTTTGGGGGCATACATCCTTTCAAACTAGCACACTTGTAATAGTCTGCCCTGATGACATAGCTGCCTCACCTCCAGCCTGCCTTGAGGAGTTGGCCACCCAACCTCCACCTGAAGGGATTATCCCTAGACTGATTAATCCTGTTTGACCAGATGAAATGGCAAATGAATGCCTTGAAGCAAATGGCTTGGAAGATACTTCTAATTCTTTTCATGACCCACCCCCACCACCCTTCATTTCTTCCAGACCTATAACTAGACTAAAGTCCCAATAGGCTCCTAAAGGTGAGGTACAAAGTATCACACACGAGGAGGTATGTTATACTCCAAAAGAACTGCATGTGTTTTCCAGTTATATAGACAGAAATCAGGGGAATATGTGTGGCAATGGATTTTAAGAGTGTGGGATAACGTTGGGAGGAACATAAGCCTGGATCAGGCTGAATTTGTTGATACGAGCCCATTAAGCAGAGATTCTGCATTCAATGTTATAGCTTGAGGGGTTAGAAAAGCCATTAAAAGTTTGTTTGGATGGTTGGTTGAAACATGGATCAAAAGGTGGCCAACATTACCTGAGGTTGAAATGACAAAACTACTCTGGTATATGTAGATGAGGGGATCCAGAGGCTTAGAGAGATTGGAATGTTAGAGTGGATTTATCATGCAAAGCCTGCTCTTACATCCCAGGAATGTTTGGAGGATGCACCTTTAACCAGAACAGTGAGAAATAAATTTGTGAGACTAGCACCATCATCCCTGAAGACTCTGTAGTTGCACTTCTCTGTAGGTCAGATATTACTGTGGGAACTGCTGTCAGTGAGCTGGAATCCTTAAACACAATGAGGATGACTGGATCCTGAGTTGGCAGAAGCCAGGTGGCGGCACTTAATCGCCAGAGACAGGGTGGGTGTGGCTATTATAATAGCAAACTCAAAACAGGAGTCAAAAATAATAATCTCACTTGCAGAGATTTGTTGCATTGGCTAGTAGATCATGGGGTACCTAGAACTACAACAAATGGGCAGTCTACTAAATTCTTGTTTGAGCTGTATAAGTAAAGAGTTCTAGGTCAAGTGAACAGAAGTCTAACTTGAATTACAAAAACACAGAGTCACAGCCCCTTAATCGATTTCCAGACTTGAGACAGTTTACAGACCCAGAGCCCCTTGAATAAAGTGGAGGCCAGATCCCTTTGGGGAAGAAACCTGTTACACTGCCACAAATGTATACTGTTAATCTTCCTCCAAGCCTTCCCTAAGGAGACTGATGGCCTTCTACCAGGGTAACTGTGCATTGGGGAAAAGGAGATGATCAAATATTTTTGGGATTATTAGACATTGGTTCAGAAGTGACATTAATTCCAGGGGACCTAAAACATCACTCTAGTCCACCAGTCAGTGTGGGGTCTTATGAAGGTCAGGTGATCAGTAGAGTTTTAGCTCAGGTCCATCTCACAGTGGGTCCAGTGGGCCTCTCGACTCATTTTGTACTTATTTATCCAGTTCCAGAATGCATAATTGGAATAGACATACTGAGAAACTGGCAGAATCCCCACATTGGCTCTCTAACTCATGCAGTGAGGGCTTTTATGGTGGGAAAGGCTGAGTGGAAGCCACTAGAACTGCCCCTACCTAGCAAAGTAGTAAATCAGAAGCAATACTGGATTCCTGGAGGGATTACAGAGATTACTGCCACTCTTACGGACTTGAAGGATGCAGCGGTGGTAATTCCCACCACATCTGCATTCCACTCTCCTATTTGGCCTGTGCGGAAGACAGATGGGTCTTGGAGGATGACAGTGGATTATTGTAAGCTCAACCAGGTGGTAACTCCAATTGCAGCTGCTGTTCTGGATGTGGTATCACTGCTTGAGCAAATCAATACATCCCCTGGTACCTGGTATGCAGCTATTGATTTGTTTCTATGCTTTTTCTCAATAGCTGTTAGTAAGGACCACCAGAAAAGTTTGCTTTTTGCTGGCAAGGTCAGCAATATACTTTCACTGTCCTCCTCAGGGCTACATAATCTCCTCAGCCCTATGTCATAATCTTGTCTGCAGGGATGTTGATCATTTCTTCCTCCCACAAGACATCACACTGGTTCATTATATTGATGATATCATGTTGATTGGACTAGTAAGCAAGAAGTAGCAACTACTCTAGCCTTACTGGTAAGACATTTGTATGTTAGAGGATGGGAGATAAATCCAACAAAAATAAATGGGACTTCCACCTCAGGGAAATTTCTAGGTGTCCAGTGGTATGAGGCATGTCAAAATATCACTTCTCAGGTGAAGGATAAGTTGCTGCATCTGGCCCCTCCTATGATCAAAAAAGAAGCAGAATGCCTAGTTGGTCTCTTTGGATTTTGGTGACAACATATTCCTCATTTGGATGTGCTACTCCAGTCACTCATTTATCAAGTCACCAGAAAAGCTGCTAATTTTGAGTGGGGACTTGAACAAGAGGAGGCTCTGCGACAGGTCCAGGCTCCTGTACAAGCTGCTCTGCCACTTGGACCATATGATCAAGTAGATACAATAGTGCTGGAAGTGTCAGTGGCAAATACAGATGCTGTTTGGAGCCTTTTGCAGACCCCTATAGGAGAATCACAATACACACCCTTAGGATTTTGGAGCAAAGCCTTACCATCTGCTGTGGATAACTACTCTCCTTTTGAGAAACAGCTTTTGGCCTGCTACTGGGCCTTAGTAGAGACTGAATGCTTAACCATGGGCCACCAAGTTACCATGAGACCTGAGTTGCCTTTCATGAGCTGAGTATTGTCTGACTCACCAAGCCATAAAGTTGGATGTGCACAGCAGCACTTATCATAAAATTGAAATGGCATATATGACATAGGTCCAGAGCAGGTCCTGAAGGCACAAGTAAGTACATGAGGAAGTGGCCTAAATGCCCATGGTCTCCACTCCTGCCACATTTCCTTTTCTTTTCCAGACCAGAGCTATGGCCTCTTGGGGAGTACTTACAGTGAATTCACTAAGGAAGAGAAACCTCGGGCCTGGTTTACAGGTGGTTCAGCATGATATGCAGGTACCACCTGAAAGTGGAGGGCTGCAGCACTATAACCCCTTTCTGGGGTGTCCTTTAAGGGCAGTGGTGAGGGAAAATCCTCCCCATGGGGAGAACTTTGAGCAGTGCAACAGGCTGTTCATTTTGCTTGGAAGGAGAGCTGACCAGAGGTGCGTTTGAATACTGACTCATGGGCTGTTGCTAATGGTTTGGCTGGATGGTCAGGGACTTGGGAAGACCGTAATTGGAAAATTGGTGACAAAGAGGTTTGGGGAAGAAGTATGTGGATAGGACTTTCTGAGTGGGCTAAAAACATGAAGGTATTTGTGTCTCAGGTGAATGCACACCAGAGGGTGACTTCAGTAGAGGAAGGTTTTAATAATCAAGTGGATAAGATGACCCGTTCTGTGGATATCAGTCAGCCTCTTTCCCCAGAAACTCCTGTCATTGCCCAATGGGCTCATGAGAAAAGTGGTCATGGTGGTAGGGATGGAGATTATGCATGGGCTCAGCAACATGGACTTACACTCACCAAGGCTGACCTGACTACAACCACTGCTGAGTGCCCAATCTGCCAGCAGCAGAGACCCACACTCAGCCCCAGATATGGCACCATTCCCCAAGGTGACCAGCTGGCTACAGGTAGGAGGTTGATTATTTTGGACCACTCCCTTCATGGAAGGGGCAGCAATTTGTTCTAACTGGAATAGACACATACTCTGGATGTGGGTTTGCTTTCCCTGCATGCCATGCTTCTACCAAAACTACCATCCGTGGGCTTACAGAATGCCTTATCCATCATCATGGTATTCCACACAGCATTGCTTCTGTTCAAGGAACACACTTCACAGCAAATGAAGTGAGGGAATGGGCACATATTCATGGAATTCTCTGGTCTCACCATGTTCCCCATTATTCAGAAACAGCTGGATTGTTAGAACAGTGGAATGGTCTTTTGGAAGCTCAATTATACTACCAACTAGGTGGCAATACCTTCAAGGGCTGGTGTAATGTTCTACTGGAAGCTGTGTATGCTCTGAATCAGTGTCCATTGTATGGTGCTGTTTCTACCATAGCCAAGATCCATGGGTCCAGCAACCAATGGGTGGAAATGGGAGTGGCACCACTCACTATTACCCCTAGTGATGCACTGGGAAAATTTTTGCTCCCTGTCCCTGCAAACCTGAGCTCTACTGGTCTACATGCTTTAGTTTCAAAAGGGGGAGTGCTTCCACCAGGAGAAACAACAATGATTCCATTGAACTGGAATATAAGCTGCCACCTGGTCACTTTGTGCTACCCATGCCCCTGGATCACAAGCCAAGAAGGGGATAACATTACTGCCTGGGGTGATTGACGCTGACTATCAGGGGGAAATAGGACTGCAACTACACAATGGAGGTAAAGAAGAATTTTCCTGGAATATAGGAGCTCTCCTAGGGCATCTTTTAGTACTACCATGCCCTGTGATTAAAAATCAATGGAAAACTGCAACAACCTAATCCAAGCAGGACTAAAAATCAGTGGAAAACTGCAACAACCTAATCCAAGCAGGACCAATGGCTCTGAAACTTCAGGAATGAAGGTTTGGGTTACACCACCAGGCAGTGAACCATGGCCAGCTGAAGTGCTTGCTGAAGGTAAAGGGAACATGGAATGGGTAGTGGAAGAAGGTAGCAATAAATATGAACTACGACCACGTGATCAGTTACAGAAATGAGGTCTGTAATGTTGTTTTATTTATGTTATACTATTTAAGTTGTAAGATATCAAGTTTAAGAATGAATATTACCCAAGGACTTGCACCCTATCCTAGAGAGATTTAATGTGTTTCCAGTTATATGCAGGACAGTTGAATATTGCTAGGTGAGGTAAAAAAATGCGTCTTTTATTGTTTTCTATTTAGAAATTAGATATGGTTTAAGTTGATGAGTATAGCTGCCAAGTTGACAAGGGGTGACCTGTCATGGTCAGGTTCACGTGTCAACTTGGCCAGGTGGTGATACCTGTTTGTCTGGTTGGGCAAGTGCTGGCCTGTCTGTTGTTATGAGGACATTTCATAGAATTAAATTATGATCACATCAGCTATCTCCACAGCTGATTCCATTTGTAATCAGCCAAAGGGAGTGTCTTCTTTAAAGAGTGATGCTTAATCTAATCACTGGAAGCCTTTTAAGGAGAATTGAGAAGGGACAGTCTCTGTTCCTGTTTTGGCCGGTGAGCCTCTCCTGTGGCGTTTGCCCAGACCCTCCATCAGAATGGTCAGCTTCACAGCCTGCCCTATGGATTTTGGATACTATGTTCTCATGGTTACATAAGACACTTTTATAAATTTTATATTTATGAATATTTCCTGTTGATTCAATTTCTCTAAAGAACCTTAACTAATACATCATCACAATAGACTATTTTTTCCTTCTTTTTTTGTAAACAATAACATATATACAATAAAGCTATAAATTTCAAAGTACAGCACCACTATTAGTTGTGGAACATATTTCAGACTTTGACATGGGTTACAATTTCACAATTTTAGGTTTTTAGTTCTAGCTGCTCTAAAATACTGGAGACTAAAAGAGATTGCAATTTAATGATTCAGCATTCACATTCATTTGTTAAGTCCTATCTTCTATGTATAGTTCTACCATCACCCATACCTCTCTTAGGGTTTGTTTGGGCTATGACAATTCTAAATTTTTGATACTGGAAGGGTCTGTCATTAATATGGGTTAGGGAAAAGGAACTATCTTATGTTCTGGAGAGGTTGGGCTAGGTTTCAGGAGTTAGGTTTCAGGAGTTATCTGGACTAGG
>PVIY010062623.1:0-10800 GCA_004026745.1 Myrmecophaga tridactyla | reverse complement strand
AGAGACCCCCTTCCCCTAGAGTTCCCCTCCCCCTAGAGGTTGCCCTCCCCTGGGCTCATAGAGACCCTCCCAGCAGGGAGCCGGGCATGGCCATCAGTGACCACAGCCACCCACCTGGTCCTGGGAGGCTGAGGCCGTGGGCTCTGGACCGATGGCCTGAGTTCCAGTGCTGGTCCGTTGCTCAGCAGCTCCGTGGCTCTGACAAGCGCTGCAGCCTCAGGGCGTGGGGGCGCGTCACTCAGAGCTGCTCTGCACACTAGTGAGTGAGTGCACACAGCAACCAGAAGACGGAGATTTATGGAAATGCTGCAGGAATGGGTCAACCTGGTTGGAGCAAAGAATTCACTTCTGGGTTTAAATGCAATCTCTGCTATTTATTTGATGTTTACTTACTTCTGGAGTGGTAATGGCAATGCATACACATTAAACATTTAAAGTAAATACCAAAGTTAGAGAGTGAAGAGAAGCACCACTTCCTCGCCTCCCGCCTTGGCCAGCACTCGTCCTTCCACGCAGCAAATGTGCCTGTCCCGAGGTGTCTCGGGGGCTGCTGTGTGACCATAGCACACGTGTTTTTGCATGGCGTGGATTTAACTCACCTACAAGCTTCCGGCTTAGAGAGGTGACAGCGGGTGGTGGTCAGCTCTCCTGCAACGTCCCCTTAGGGCACTCCTGTGTGGAGGCAGAGCAGCTCCCCAACGGGTCAGGAGGGAGGAAGGGCTGCCGCCAGGGAAGCAGCTCCAGCGAAGCGGCAGGAAGCAGAAGGGACTCTCCCGGTGGGGCCCCTCGTGGAGAGGTCACTGGCCTAGGTGTGACCTGGACGCCTCTCTGCATGCCTGAGCTTGGAGCTCCTCCAGCGTCGGATCCAAAACCACTGTCTTTATGGAGCCAGGGCAAATTTGCTCTGTCATGGGGTATAAGCAAGTCACATTGTTCTGGTTTTCTAAATGGCCCTGAATTGAGTTTCGAGCCCACAGGTGACACCTGAGGCCTGTTGTTGCTACAGGCCCCCGACCCCCCCATGGAAAGCACGAGGAGTCTGGAGAAGGGCCTGGCACCCAGGCCACTGTGGGCCCAGGAGGTCTGCGGTCCACTCTGCGAGGAGCAGCAGCCTTGCGGCCTCGGCCATGGGCACTGGGCTCATGACCACAGGCAGGCTCAGCCCTCGCTGCGCAGGGCCAGGGTTTGCCAGACCCGGGGTGGTCCCTTTTCGAGGGCCTGGGTTTCCTCACTTTCGTGCACGCCAGAACCTCCTTACCCTCGGGGAGGCCGGGTTTGCCTCCTCCCAGTCTCCCCTCCA
This sequence comes from Myrmecophaga tridactyla, assembly GCA_004026745.1. Classification (NCBI taxonomy): domain Eukaryota; kingdom Metazoa; phylum Chordata; class Mammalia; order Pilosa; family Myrmecophagidae; genus Myrmecophaga; species Myrmecophaga tridactyla. Next base: position 9,500 of record PVIY010062623.1, on the reverse strand, counting down.
CATTGCAATTGAGGGACCTTTGTGGATTGTTTCTGCTTTCTAATGGCGTTTGCTTCAGTTCGCCTGCTTTCGGAAAGACTCCCATCCTGGTTAACGTACTCACTTGGTTCCAACTTGCCGTCTCCAGGACCTGCTGTCACAACCACACACAACGGGCTGGCTGAGGGACGGGGATTCCTGGGCTCACAGTTTGGAGGCCGACAAAGTGCGAGAGCAAATTGTCGGCAAAGCGTCCACGTCCTGCCGAGGGCCAAGGCGTCCAGCGCTGGCTGCAGAGGCCCCTGGGGTCCTTGGGGTCCAGCCTCACCGTGCGGTGCAGCTCCCTCCCCTCTCCCTGCTCTCCCCATCTCCATGGATCCCAGTGCCAGCGCCCTCCTCCCGCAGCCTCCTGCAATGTGGGCGAAGCCTCCCTGGTCAGTGCTCCCAGAAGGACCCGTTGCCCTGGTCCACAACTGCAGGGAGGGCTGAGGGACACAGTCACCCTACTGCACTCAACCAGTGGGATTAGAGCAAAACGTGTCCACAGCTCACCTTTGAGGAGAAACAACCAGGCTTGGGTTTATTTTTATTTATTTAAAATGCGTAGAAACCTTCCCTCGAGTGCTGCTAAAGCAGATAAGAAGCAGGGGAAATTTGCCTTTGGTTTACTGCAAGAAGAAAGGAAAACTATGTAAAAGCTTAAAACTGGGTGCACCATCAGATGTGGCCTCTCTCTCTCCAAGCCCAACTCTGCAAGTGAAACCACTGCCCTCCCCCCTACGTGGGACATGACATCCAAGGGTGCAAGTCTCCCTGGCAGCATGGGAGAGGACTCCCAGGGATGAGCCTAGCCCTGGCTCTATGGGATCAACAATTCCATCCTGACCAAAAGGGGGAAAGAAGTGTAACTAAAAACGTATCAATGCTTGAGAGTTCACATAGAATTGAGAGGCTACTCTGGAGGTCACTCTTACACAAGTTTCAGCTAGACATTGCTAATTGCCAAAGTTTGCCAAACCCCAACCAACATCATTCCTGCAAACCCTAAAGACTCCCAGGGTGCTAAGACTGTACAAAAGTTGCCCTCACTAAGTTTACTTTTCAGAATCCTAAAACCTACAGATTAGTCCCTGGACCAGATAAGTCCTGAAACTTAGAGGGCCCAGCCTCTCCAGAACATCAGATAGTTCCATCCCCCTACCCCATATTATCAACAGCCCCTTCCAACATGAAAAAGTTAGAATGGGCACAGCCCAAACACGCCTAAAGATTAGGAGAAGGATCAAGGAAGAGGGAGAAGTTAGTATTTAACAAATGAGTATGACTACTGAAATATTATACTGATACTTCTTTTTAGTCTCCAGTGTCTTGGAGCAGGTTGAAGGAAAAAGCTGAAATTGTGGAGGTATAACACATACCAGACTCTGAAATCTGTTCTACAACTAATTGTTAAAAATGTACTTTGAAATTTATTGCTTTTTGTATGTATATTATATTTCATATAAAATGTTTACAAAATGAGGGCTACAAAGCATTTTTGCAATGTTGCAATGCCAGCTTATAAAACGTCACTAATCATAGTGCATTCTCGGGGCAGGGAGCCCACACACACCGTGGATTGGTCTCCTAGGGCTGCAGTAGCAAATTACCACTAACTTGGCGGCTTAAAATAACAGTGATTTGTTCTCCCAGGGCTTGGAGGCCGAGCCTGGAGCCACGGTCCCCACAGGGCCACCTGCCCCCGGGCATAGGAAGACCCCTGACGTGCCATGGCTGGTGGCCGCAGCCCCTGCCTCTGCCCATGTTCATGTGTCCTTCTCTCTGGGTCTGTGTTCAAATCTCCCTGTCCTTTCTCTCACAACACCATCATTGGGTTAGTCCAGGATACATTCATCTCAAAATCCTTCACTAACTACATCTGCTAAGACCTTAGTTCCAAATAAGGTCACATTGTGAGGTTCCCAGGGGACAGGAATATTAGGGGACTCTACTCAACCCACTACAGCCCATGGGGGAGGTTCGGTAACTCTCTGCCCTTGGCTTATGTCGCATGCGGGTCACAAACCAACACAAACCATGCTTCAAGTAATTCCGTGAGTGTAAGTCAATATGATCCGTTCATTTCATCCTCTGAGGTCAACAGGAAGACTCAACACACGGCTCTTGTATTTCCAACAAGGATTTTTGTTTGAAAAAGCAGCCCTTTGCCCTTGGTTTCTCCAGGTCTAGAACAGGTAATTACACCACTAAGAAGTATGTTTTTTGCATTGAAATTTTAGTGGTGTGGCAGGAGTGATGGTTTGGAGCTGTAGGTACCCCCATGTTCTTAAATCTGATCCACTCGTGTGTGTGAACCCACCGTCAGTAGGACCTTTTGATGAGGCTACTTCACTTAAGGTGTGTCCCACCTCACTCAGGACGGATCTCAGTCCTATTACATAATCCATTATCTTTTATAAGAGAATGGAATTCAGACAGAGGGAAAGCCACAGAAGCAAGAAACTGAAATCAATAAAACCTGAGAAGAGAAAGACAACCAAGGCTCCCCAACCGCCAGTCTTGGAGGAGAGAACATCGCCTTGATGACGCCTTGACCTGGACATTTTCTTGGGCTCAAAACTTTACTAAACTCCCTTTGTTTAAGCCAGCCCATTTCACGGTATTTGCTTTGTGCAGCCTAAGAAACAAAAATCCTTGCTTCAGCTCCTAAGCACAGAGTGATCTAAAACAAACGTGATCCTATAACATCCCAGTTGAAACCCCCTGATAATATTCTCCTTGTTCACAGGGCAAAATCCCAAGGCTTACGGTGGACCTGGGAGCTGGCACCAGGGCTGGTCCTGGTCTCGCACCTTGTCTCATCCTCACTGGCCCCCTGGGCCCCAGCCCCAAGCTCTTTGTTCCCCAAAGTGGCCCCTGATCATCTGCCAAAGGGAGCACTGACCATTCTTTTGGAAATAAGTGCAAACCCCCTTCCGCTTTCTTCTTTCTCTACCTCCCCTCCTCAACTCTCATCTCAGCCCTCCTTCTGTCGGGAGACCCCCTGACCCCCTGACCAGGGGGAGTCCTTGGCAAAGACCCTCCCCCCTCCCCACTCCTTGCAGTCGAGGCATTTTTGTCTCTACTGAGAAAATAAGTGACCTGAACAAAAACCAAGGCTTGAGAATCTGGATAAACACTACTTCTGCACAGTCAACAGAGATTTTCAGAGCAGGCTATCATTTTTTCCATGCCCTTTGGACAGTTAGCTCTCTGCTCTTGCCCAAGTAGGAAGTTGGGATGCAAAGACCAGAAATGACCAGAGGCTGGGCCTGGGGTCAAGGTGAACTGCAGGATGGGAGCTTGGTTAAGCTGCGAGCAGTGTCCTCAGAGGCTCCCTGCCAGGTGGTCTTGGAGTGGCCGCACCTCCCTGAAGGCAGCTGTTGTCCTCCTGTGCAGGAAGCTGACACAGTCTGGCGGACGGCAGGCCCACGCCCGAGGAAGGCTGGGGGCAGAAGCACCAGAAGTCTTAAAGGCCAGCAACCTTAAATTTATGTTGGCCCTTAACTGCCACAAAGGCAACCTGCTGAGAAGCTTATCGCAAGTTGAAATGAAAAGGAAGTATTTCCAATGAATCCAGCTGTTTGTTTCAGTTCTCACTTTTAGCTGGGTGGACCAAGCACATCTATTTTCAGAAAAGATGTAGTCAACCCAGCTTATTGGTTTTGGGGGAAAATTCAGGCAAATAATTGAAATGTCATTTCTGGGTAAGAGTCCCTACATCCTGTTTCATTTGGGAAATGATGAAGCCACTCAGTTTCATTAAGGAGGAAGAAGGAAGAGATTTTCCTTTCTCTTGTGGACCCGTCGCCCATTAGAAATCAGATGTAGAGAAATCCTGAAGGAGGAACTTCCTGTACCTTATACTCTCCCTTGTTTTCCATTTTGTGAAGGCAAGTAGAGTGTTTTCCCATAATATAGAAAATTATAATTCAGAGCGTCTTTTTTTCTATTTGCTGCAGGTCTTTCTTTTTTTACTGATAAAACTTAACACATAAACATTCTATTCATGGTGTGCAATCATGGCTCACAATAGCATCACATAGCTGTGTATTCATCGCCATGACCATTGCTAGAGCATTTGCATCCCTCCAGAAAAAGAAAGAAAAAAGAAAAAATTCATACATACCATCCCTCTTACCCTCCCTCTCATTGACCACTAGTATTTCAATCTACCCAATTATTTTAACCTTTGTCCCCCCATTAATTGTTTATTTTTTATCCATATTTTTTTGCTTATCTGTCCATAGCCTGGATAAAAGGAGCATCAGACACAAGGTTTTCACAATCACACAGTCACTCTGTAAAAGCTTTATCATTACACAATTGTCTTCAAGAATCAAGGCTACAGGCACCAAGCTCTACAATTTCAGGTCCTTCCCTCCAGCCTCTCAGAGGGCCATAAAATGCCGATTCCCAGGCCTCTTCATGTGAGATTTGGTCGCAGTGGGTCTGGCAGGAGAGCCAGGAACATGCATTTTAAACCAGCCTTGCATTTAGTTCTGAGGGCTAAGGCAGTCCTTCTAAACAGGCTTCACAAGCCTTCCCCGACACTTTCCTTAATAGGCTTTATTTCTCAGAGCAGTTTTAGGCTTATGGAAAATGCGTGCAAGAAGCACAGAGTTCCCAGAGCCCTCCGCCGCCCCCGTTTCCTCTGTCCCACTGTCTCGCGTGATGTCGTTGTAGCCAGTATCCGTGTGTCATTATTAACTAAAGCGTGTGGCCCATCCGAGGACCCACACTTGTGTGGTCCTGCAGAGGCGTGCCGTCCTGTGCTCACCATCAGTGTCACATGCTGAATCGTGCAGAATCGTTTCTCTGCCCTAAAGGTGCCCTGACCCCTCCCTCACCACCCCCACACCCACCCTGAACCCCTGCAGCCCCTGATCATTTCACTGTCTCTGTTCCCATGCATTTAATGTAGTTTCACACGTAAAGATATCACAGTGTTTGCACAGCACGCTGGAGTGAACAGGTGAAGTCGCTGCCTTAGGGGTTAACTGAGGTAAGAAGGAAGTAGCCTTGGGTGATGACTAGTTGATCTGGTAACTGACTGACGATACCTGGCAGGATTGAAGCAAACAGAGACTTTGCCCCAGGCGGGGCCTACAGCCGTCCCCACCCTCCCTTCCCACACCCCACCACAGCCCCCTGCTCCAAGTTCCTGGAATTCCTGGGGGCATCCAGCCCAGGGCCGGGTGGTGCCCTGGCCCCGGTGAGTCTCTCCCGGACTGAGACCCCTCCAAGGGGCCTCGGACCATGCTGGACCCAACTTCGCATGCTGCTGCTGCTTTTACTGAGTCACGGCCAGTGTTGCTATTTTCTTGGGCTGCTGCTGCCCAGGCCCTGACCGGGACATGAAAGCAGATCAGGAGGCCACTCGTCCAGGCCCTGTGCCCGCCAAATGCTCCGTCTGAACCTGGGGGCCCTTCCTGGCCTCCTCCAGACAGCCCTTGGGGTCTTAGCCTCGGCTGTCGCATGGCCCTCCCTGCCCTACGTCCCTGTGCCCCTTCCCGAGGGACACCAGCAGGGCGCAGCAGAGTCCACTCCTGTCCAGCTGGCCTCATATTAACTAATCACATCCGAAAAGACCCCGTTTCCAAATGAGCTTGCAGGGGGCGTGGGTTAGGACTCAAACACATCTTCTGGAGTGACACGAGTCCACTCATCCGCAGCAGCCGGGGGTGTTAACTACCCACCCTGAGATGCCCAGACCAGTCTCTGTAGCAAAGGGCAATCCAGTCCCGGTGGCCGCAGTGCTGGGCCCCAGACAGCGCAGCGAGGGGGAAGATCAGGTCAAAGCAAGGGGAAATTCCATTTCTGTGAGTGACAGTGCCTGGCCAAAGAGACTGTATGTTGTTGATAGGAAGTCTGGAAAGAATTGAGGGTTAAAATATTTTCTAGGAATCTGTGTTTACTTAGCGATTCTAGTCTCCCACTGCAGGTCTTTGGTGGAGCTCTGAGCTGATGATGCTTACAGCTCATTGCAGAGCACTGTGGAAAGAGCACTGTGCAAAGAGCACCTGTGCAAGAGCACTGAGAAAAGAGCACCTGTGCAAGAGTATTGTGCAAATGGCACCTGTGCAAGAGCATCGTGCAAAGGGCACTGTGCATAGAGCACTTGTGCATAGAGCACCTGTGCAAGAGCAGTGTGCAAAGAGCACCTGAGAGCACCTGTTGAAAGCAGAGCTGCTGAGCAGGCAGCAGTATTGTCACAACTTTTTCTGAAACAGTGGCACTTTGCTTTTGAGAAGAAATAAACCCTAAAGCCAGCTGTAGAGAAGGCATCCCTCACCCTGGCTTATAAACCTAGCATGCATTCCATGCTAGTTAGTGATTCTGAAGGACATTATAAAATTATTTGCTTTCAGAGTGAAGAGACACTGGCTGCAAAATACATTCATAGGGCGGCTGCCGTGGCTCAGCAGGCAGGGCTCCGACCTGCCGTGCTGGAGGTCTGGAGTTCGATCCCTGGTGCCTCCTGCCCATATGCAAATTAAAAAAAATAATAATAAAAATAAAAATAAAAAAAATACACTCATAAAAGCAAATCTCTGTTGCCAAGTTTGCTAATAGAGACAGAAATGTATCTCACAGGGGAAAGCAAGAACACTCAGTTAAGACTTACAATTTCTGAGCCCAGCCCTGATCCCGTTACATCTCTCAGGCACCTCCTTCCACCAGGACGTTTTAAGGGAAAGATGAAGTGATGCTGTAATTACTGCAAAGGGAGTGGGGTGAGACAGGAAAATCATTTTTTGAGCTCTTTCTCTGGGTCAGACATTTTTCCTGGCAACATATTTTTTTTCACTCGGTGCCCACAGTCCCGTTCCCTCGCCCTAAGTGTGCTCGGAGCCTGGCATGGCGGAAGGTGAGGTCAGTGGTTCCCTAATGCGCCAGGGGCCTGCTGAAGTGTCCTACTAGCACTTGACACTAGGGCTCTACATTGTAATACTTACACTGTAGTTAGGCCTGAAGGTTCTATGTGCTGAAGCTATTTGAGATCCAGTAGCACCCCACCTCTTCAGTCTTCGTCTCAATGCCTTTTGGGGGTTTGACACAGAAAGGGGCATATAAATCTCACCCCTCCTCGGCATGGGCCACACGCAGGCCAGGCATGAGCGGCCACCAGACTGGGACTGCGAAGCCGGGCGAGCGGCACGTGGTGGCCCAGAGCCCACGGGCTTTGCTCTGCGCTTGACATCCTCAGGTACACGGCCTCAGACGTTATCTTGAAAACCCCAAATGCCCAATTTCTAACGAGTTTGGGCAAAGCTCCTGGATCGAGGTGGGAGGGCGCTGGGTCTGCGGTGGAGCTGGAGGGGACTGTCCCTGTGCTCGGGCCTCTGGAGGGCAGGGTGCCGCCCCGGCACTGCCCACGCAGGGTGCGCGACCTGCCCCACGGCCCTCCCGCGCCAGCGCAGCTGCTCAGAAGTCTGTCCATCTGCGTATTTCCGCGGAAAAAAGCAATACAGAGCCTGGGCTGCGGGTCTGTTTTTGTTTATACAGCTCCGTCGGGGACGCTTTGGTTGCAAGTTACAGAAGCCTCCTCAAACCAGCGTAAGTAGAGAGGGGGTTTGTGAGAACGCGGGGCTCCGGGGGACCTGAATTCAAGTCCGAGTGGACTGAGGGCGTGACCCCGATCAGGCTGAGGACAGCTCTTCCCCTGTCTCGTGTCATTTTGAACTTACTTCTCTGTTCCTGTCTCAGACGTGTTCATTCTCCTCCCTCCTTCCTCAGGCGAGCTTTCTTCCAATGGACACTGCCTGCTCTAGGGTGCACCCGGTGTGTGTGATGGGTGGAGGGCCTTTCTCACACCTCTCACACCTCTCACACCTCTCACACCTCTCACACAGCCCTGAGCTGAGCTCATTCCAAAAACTCGAGGTGTCTGCACCCCCAAACCTGTTTGCACTGGAACTAATGGAAACACCATGATTTGTAGTTTAGTCTAATTCCTTTATTCCCTAAAGCTGCTCCTCCCCAGAGCTCTCCCCGCTTACCGGGAGTGGAATGAGCCTCTGCTCCCCAGTTAATAGCATTTCAACTTTCTCTGGTTTAATTCTGTCTACTCAAACTACAACTTCCTATAACAATTGGCCTAAGGCTAATCTTAATGGCACGGCATGCAGAGTTCAGGAGAGACGAATTATTAATATTATGCCCATTAGGTGTGATCACCACCTTTCTACATCAGAGGGCATGAGTGTCAAGAACTTAAGTTCGTATTTAGTAGGTGGAGGCAGGATTCAAACCAAGCCCTCTCTCCCATCCAAACGTGTGTTTCCAGCTGTTCCGATGGGAAAAGCATTAGTGGGAGAATTCGAGTCTCCCACTCATTAGCTGTGTGCTCTTTTTTTAGCTTTTTTAAAAATTATTATTATTATTTTAAACATAACAACATGCAAACACAAACATTCTTACCATATTCCATTCTTGTTATATAATCAATAACTCACAATATCATCACATGGTTGTATATTCATCACCATGATCATTTCTTAGAACATTGGCATCAATTCAGAAAAAGAAATAAAAAGGAAAAAAATTCTTACATACCATACCCCTTACCCCTCCCTCTCATTGATTGCTAGTATTTCAATCTACTAAATTTATTTTAGCATTTGTTCCCCCTATTATTTATTTATTTTTAATCCACATGTTTTACTCATCTGTCCATACTGTAGATAAAAGGACATCAGACACAAGGTTTTCACAATCACACAGTCACACTGTGAAAGTTATATCATCATACAATCAGCTTCAATGTATATGAAGATTTATATTTTCAGGCACTTCTCTCCATCCTCTCCATTAAACCTTAATTAAAAAGGGGTTATCTATTTAATGCATAAGAATAACCTCCAGGATAACCTCTTGACTCTATTTGAAATCTCTGAGCCATTGACACTTTATTTTGTCTCATTTCTCTTCCCCCTTTTGGTCAAGAAGGTTTTCTCAATCCCTTGATGCTAAGTCCAGCTGTGTGATCTCTTGATGCCAGGGTTTTCTGCCTACAGAAAGTAGATGGTCATAATAATGCCTGCTTCGAGGGGCTGTTATAAAGGTCCACTGAGTTCACACATGACCAAGTAAAGCCTCAGCAGCAGCTGTAAAAAGTTCTGCCCCGGCGCATTGATGATAAGAGCGCTCACTCACAGCTGGGGGGCTGGGGACTGCCATTTCCCTCCTTTGTTTTCAGAAATGGCATTGCCTAATTAAAATCTCCACTAGCCCCTCTCTCTCCAGCCAACACAACAAGCAAACTCACTGCCTTCCCCCTCTCTACATAGGACATGACTCCCAGGGGTGTGGACCTTCCTGGCAACACAGGACAGAAATCCTAGAATGAGCTGAGACTCAGCATCAGGGGATTGAGAAAACCTTCTCGACCAAAAGGGGGAAGAGTGAAATGAGACAAAATAAAGGGTTAATGGCTGAGAGATTCCAAAGTCGAGAGGTTATCCTGGAGGTTATTCTTA
>PVIY010062622.1:0-10803 GCA_004026745.1 Myrmecophaga tridactyla | reverse complement strand
TATATATATATATATACTTTTTTTTGGTGAGACAGAATTGCCCTTTTTTCTTTTTGTTCAGCTATTCTAAATGTATCTAGATTTTGAGACAGGAAAATGATTACTACATTGAGGTGTGATATTTCTTCTACTCTCTAATAGAAATTAGTTTTGTATTCAGTATATCCAAACTATGGCAACCCTGTGAGTTTCCATGTTGTAGCTAAACATTAGGTGATACACTTGTCTAAACTATGACCTGATACTTAAACTATAAATAGATCACATATTCAAAAAATAAAACAACTCTGTACAGAGCCACAATTAAAAAGAAAAGACAGTCGGAATATCTTCTCAACTTAAAATATTATTGAACAATTTATCATTAGTTTCCAAGTGAATTACAGTTGGTGTGCCTATAAAAGAACAACAAATGAAACAATGGGTGGAAGTCACTCATTTTTAAAGATCTTTCTTCATAAAATCAATCAATATTTTCAATAATAGGAAATGTCATAAATGTCCAGATCAGCTAAAAATAAATGCTACAAGGAAGAAAATCAAAGAAAGGTAAAATAATCTACCATCTTTAGATTATGTGTATTGAAGGACTGATTATATATTGAATATTCAGATAAATTAAAATTGAAGTGAAATTATCACACTTGGGAATTGTGTATGCCACACATTTGAACATTCAGATTTCAGGTATGTTGACTTCAGGAATCCTCTTGCTAACTCCATTGTTCTCACATTCTTTATATGTATTCCATTTCATGTTTTTTGCCCTGAATGGCTGATTGTTTAAAACCTATAACTGCTGGCATCCACCAAATCAAGAGAAAGGGGGAAAGAATGAAAATACTATATTCCAGCTCCATACTCATGCCATATCATTGAGCCTCATGCCATGAATCTTAAATTAAAATTTCAAATGCTTTGATTGTTTATTGTTTTATACAACCTGAAGTATGTAAATGTATATAAATATAATTGTGATATGATAACTCTCTGGAATTAGATTCTTCTTTAAGTTCAAGAAATTTTAAGTAAAAAAGTATGGAATACCAGGAAAGAATTGTATGTTAATGTCAATCTAACAAACAATGGTAATTACATGTTATATAACATATATAATTATATATTTTAATACATATATAACTATGCTTTATATTTTAATGCACATATAACTATGAATTATATATTATTATATAATGCATAATATATAATAATGAATTATATGTTATGTTTCAAAAGGTGCCCTTTTCTTTAACATTTTAAAACTTCAGAACTAAGAATGAAGTTGGAGGTTATGGAGTTAAGGTCAGCCTTCTATATTTGGCAAGGAAATGCCTATAATATTAATACCAGTGCCAGAACTATCCAATGTGGGTTATAAATAAAATCATATGTATGCCACTAGCAACATGATATTTAAAATGTCTTCTAATTTATAAGATTAGAAATTTCCTTTATGTCATTAACTCATAACTAATTCAATTTGAGAAATAATCACAATTTAGACATAGAAAAATAAAACATAATGAGACTTTGCCAATGATGACAACTTCTTCACTGCAATTTATTATATTATCCTCAGACCCAAGATTTTATAATATATCTCACTGAGATTGTGAGTGCAAAGCCCACGGCATGCATTTCAACACCACACAGCTCTTTACCATCTATTAGAAGTCCTGGAGTTTAAAGCCTTACCAGTAATATAGAAGGTATTTGATTAGATATTTTATAGACAATATAAGTATATATTTAATAATAATTTTAATAAGCATCTTGGGGAATTTATTTTCAATTTTTAATTTAAAGATTTATCTTATAAACCAAGAAACCCATGATTTAAGATTTCCTGTAGAGAAATTTGACAAAAGCTAAGAGCCTCAGCTTTACTACATCAGGTCCTGTGTCAATACAAGCTGTTTCTGGGCATGAAATAATGCTGCTACTTAAACCTGGACTACGTTGAAGAATTGAGAAGGTAGGCAGGAAATTAAAGAAACTGATGAAAAATGTTAAATCTAGGAAAGCTTTGCAGTTTGAAAGCCATTAGAAGTAATAAGTTTCCTTCAGGCAAGCTGTTACCAAATTTCATTAAATCTTTGCTGTCAGTCTCTCTCCCCCAAATCCTAGCCCATTTTGGAGTGGTTTACTAAACTGGTCTTATTCTATCTCTTTATGCTAAAACTTCCTGAAGTTGTTACTTGGTGACTCTAGAGTTCCTTAACATTTTTGCCAGCTTTATGGAGTTAAGGGCTATACCGCCTTCAATAGGCATGATAGTTTCATACATTCTAGAGTTATTGGGTAACATCAGCCTTCAAAAACTTTCCAAGCATTCTCAGTAGTTTATTTTTTAATAAAGAACAATCCCAGGAATAGCCAAGTGTAAGACATTGGAAATAACCATTTTGAAATTCCTCAGAGAAGGCTAAAAGCTCACAGAACTTCTTGTAACATTAATATTTGACATTTACACTTCTTTTTCTGGTTTAGCAAACAGGTATTCTATATTCTTCATGTGAACTAAAACAAGATTTTTCTGCAGTTCAATTAGGACAAATTGCTCAGAGTGCTCTGGTATGAAGGGTTAAATAAAACACAATATCACTAAAAAAAAAAACCCTTTATGATCATCTTCACTTTTTGAATGAAATCATGGTCTTATTCTTAGATATAACTAAACAAAGAACAAGGTTTAAAGGGTTGTTTTTCAAATGGAAGTAAAACATGACCTTAATAATGTTTAAATTTCAGTAACTTTTCTTCCTATAACCTGACAAAAACAGCATCAAGGCATTCTTGCTTATGGGATCTCATTCTAAAGATTTATAAACTGACAGACAAATATTAGAAGAAAATGTCTGTAATATAACTGCTGGGATTCTATATCTTGGTTTCCTGGTCTTGTAATTAGTGGGAAAATTCTACTTAACATGGGGAATTTTGGTAAGGATTAAAAAGATATGCCCACCCAGCCCCTGGAACAGACCAGGCACTTCAGTGAATCCTGGCTTCCTCTTTCCTTCATATCCTTCTGCAGAATCAGCCACCACTTCACAGTGTCTCTTGTTTTCTAACGGGGGTTGGCAAATTTGAAACTCCATCTCTGATTCACCGAAAAGAAAATTACAGTATGTCTCAGAATCACCAGTGTTTCAAAACCTGTATATATCTTAAAATTTTACAAGATAGATGGCAGTTAGGTTTCTAAATCATTCCCTATCATCAAAATATTTATTTCATCATATTACAAAATAATGATTTTAGTGAGGAAAACAAGAGGTCCTGGCCTAGAGACTTTCAGCCTTGAAAGATCAAATTTACTTTTCTTATAAGAATTTTATTAATAGAGGAGCCATAAAATCTGGCTATCCCTAAGCATAGAGATTTGGCTATATACAATTAGTTTGTGCCCAACATCATTGGCCTTGCTTTTCCTCTTATCCAAGCTAGTCATTAGTAGAGCTGTTTCATGGACATTTTCATCACCTTTATAATAAACACAAAGGCCCTCCAGCAGAACAGCTGCTTTGCTTGTGTTATTCTCCAAATCAGAGTAGTTATCAGTAATAGTGGACAGGGAACTAAAACTTGTTCTCTAAACACTGATTTACTTTAGATACTATCTACAGTATGCAAACCCATGTTTTGGGGGGCATTCATTTTGAATTGTCTGAAACATCAGGGTGCTTTGGGCTGCAGCTAATAAAGCACCAAAGAAAGGTTCCAAAAAATAACAGTATTTATTTCACTAAAGTAAAAGAAAGAAGTAGGAATTTCTGGGATTGGTCCAAAAATTAAGATGTCAAAAAGGACCCAGAGTGTATTTATTTTTCTTTTCTGCAATCCTCAGTGTTTTGGAAATACTTCTTTTAGCCACTTCAGGTATACAGCCTCACAGGGCATTGCCAATAAAACAGGGATGGCATAAGGTCAACATGCCTTTCCAGCATGAAGAGGTTAAACTGGTAAGTGCCCAGATATCCCTGAACTGAGAGAATGAGTAAATGAGAGGGAGCAGGTATAACAAAGAAATTCAGATTTAACAAATGGTTATGACAATTGACTCGTTATATAGATATTTCTTCTTAGTTTCTAGTGTATTCAAAGAACTAGAAGGAAATATCAGAAATTCTTGAGCCATAATCCAATAGTCCTGATCTTTGATGCTGATTGTATAGCTATATAGCAATATATATTTATATACATGTTGCCCATGCTTTTATGAATCTACTTCTGAATGTTTTATTCTGTTCTGTTGATCTTTATCTCTATCTCTGACAATACTACACTGTCTTAGTTCACTTACCTTTATCGTATGTCTTTAAATTGGGTAGAATGCAATACTAGGGGTCACTAAGGGTTTGGGGTTTTGTTTTATCTTTTTATTTCTTTTTCTAGAGTAATGCAAATATTCTAAGATTGATCATGATGAATATACAACTATGTGATGATACTGTGAACCACTGATTGTATACTTTGGATGTATTGTATGGTGTATGAATATATATCAATAAAATTATATTTGAAAAAAAAATCACCGAAGGAGGAAGAGATTTTCTTCCTTTTTTAAATCAGAGAGATGTTTCCTGGAAAGCCCCTAGTAGATTTCATCTAAGTGGCCAGAACAATAAGGGGATTTAACTTATTTTAGAATATGGGGGAAGGCCTTTTTGAATAAATCATCTTTAGTCTGAAACTCCAAGAATGAGTTGGAGTTTTATCCATACAAAGAGCCAGGGAAAGAAGATTATAAGTAGAGAACTGAATGTGGAAAGACATGAGTCTGATAGAATTTGGTACATTTAGGGCAATGAAAGTAGCCCAACATGGCTGTATCATATGTCCATATATATATGTATATATATTTCCATATATATATATATATATATGGAAAAATGTTTTGAAATGAGATTGGAGATAAGGAGAAGAGCCATATCATGCAAGTTCATTGAAGTGAGCATCTGACAAAAAGCTTTTGAACACCCTCTTACATTACAATAATCCAACACATAATTATTTTTATTTTTCCAAGATGCAACTCAAAAATTACAGTTTCTAGTATCCTCGCAGATATGGTGCAGGCATGTCACTCAGGTTCAGTCAAACAAACATCCTCATGTAGAACTTTAATTTGACAAGTGAGCTACCTGAGTAAACCATCTGGGTACTAGACATCCATTTTACTCAGTGAGTCACCGAAGAGTCAGCCTGATTTGAGATGGTGTGACTGAGTCTCTCCTTTGATTCCTGGGATTGATAGTGGCAGCAATAACTTCAGCTTCCTGATAGAATCAGGTATTTGGCCTAAATTTGAGATTAGCTTTCTTAAAGGGAAATTTATAGCTTTAAGTGACTACATTAAAAACAAATTCAAACAAACTTTCAACAACACATTAAGGTAGTGGGCAAAGAAGAACAAACTAAATTTAAAGCAAGGAGAAGGAATAGAATAATAAAAATAATAATAGAAATTAATGAAATAGCAAATAGAACAAAAATAGAGACAATCAATGAAAGCAAATTTTTGGCTTTTTGAATACATCAACAAAATTGACAAACCTTAAATTAGCCTAATAGAAATGAAATGAAAGAAGACTTAAATTACCAAATTCAAGAATGAAAAGGGGTTATTAATACCACTCATACAGAATAAAATTACTTACAAGGAATACTATGAACAACTCTATGCCAACAATTACATAACTTCAGTGAAATGGAAAAATTCCTACAAACACATCAATTACCAAAACTGACTAGAGAAGAATGAGGAAATCTGAATAAATAGTAAGGGTATTGAATTAATATTTCAAAAACTTCTCCAAAATCAAAGCCCAAGCCAACATTACTTCACTGTAAAAGTCTACCAATTATTTGAAAAAGAAAAATAGAAGAGAATACATCCCAACTCTATTTATAAGTCCAGAAATATACTGACACCAAAACAGGACAAACATATCCAAAATATATACTAGAAAACTGAATCTAGCACATATAGAAAGAATTACAAACCATGACAACATGAAATTTATCCCTGTAATTTAAGGTTAAACTATGAAAATTGTGTTTATTTTCCAGGACTTCTGCCACCAAGCACTACAGAGTAGTAACAGGAATTTGCTTCACTGTTTCACTATTCTGAGGCTAGAGATTTAAGCAAAAGTGCTGGCAGGGCCATGCCTCCTCTGAAGTCTGTAGATCTCTGGCAGTGGAAGGCAATGCATGATGTTCCTTGGTTTCTGGCATAACTCAATCTATGCCCAATCTCTGCCTCCATCACATGACTCTCTCTCTGATTTTCTTTCTGTATTACTGTTTCCAAATTTCCTCAGCTTGTAAGGACACCAGTAATATTATATTAGGCCCACCTTAATCCAGTTTGACCTCATTTTAACCAATAATGTGTTCAAAGATCATACTTAAAAATAAGTTCACATTCACAGTACTGGGAGTTAGGACTTGAAAATGTTTTTTGGACACTATTTGATCTGTAATAGTAATGTACCATATCAATAAACTAAAGGATAAAAACCACCTGATCATCTCACACAAGTCATAGAAAGCACTGACAAAATCCATTACTTCTTCAAGATAAAAGCACTCAACAAACAGATTAGAGAAAACAAACAACATGATGTCAATGTGATGACAAACTCTGGGTTTATCTTTCTCCTGTTTTATGAACATGTATCCAGATCTGCTGAATGAGAACTGCAGCGTATGCTCTGATGAATGGAATTTCAGGATCTCCTTGCATCTGGCAGTGAACAAAAGTCATTTTAAATGACTTTTTCTACCCACTTGTCTATTAAGCCCTGGACCCGTTTCTTTTTCCAGTTGTTAACTGGGTGTCTGTATGTAGTTTGTCCTCATATAGGAGTGAGTGAGTGTGGTGAGCACCAGACCTGTGGCTCTCCCATTTATAATTAGATAGTATGAAGAAGACAATGTAAATAGAAAATAAAATTAAACCAGATCTCAATGGCCTATGTTTTGTACATGCAAAAACTGCATGGTGTTTAAATTATTGTTCATCTCTGAAAACATATGCAGTTTCTTTAAAAGACATTCGACAGAGTATAAACAGAAAGCAACTTCCCCAATTTAATAGAGGACAGCTACAAAAAACTCAAAACTAACATAATAATTGATGGCTTTTGTTACTTCTTTTCACCATTGTACTAGAGTTTCTAGCAAAGGCAGTTAGGTAAGAAAATGAAATAACAGCATTCAGCTTGGAAAGTAAGAAGTAAAACTGTCCCAAGCTACAAAACTATTAGACCTAATAAATTAGCTCAGTAGGTTTTCAGGAGGTAAGATGAATACACAAAAATGTTTTGTATTTGTATACGCTAGCAATGAAAAATCTTAAAGTGGAACCAAGATAACATTTCCATTTATAGCAACATCAAAAAATAAAAATAAGTATGCATTTTACAGAAGGATTGCAAAACATACCCTGAACATGTTAAAGTATTGCTGAAAGTAATGACACCTTAAATAAATGCAAATACATCCCATGTTCATAGATTGGAAGGCTTATTAGAAAGGGTGCCAAGATAGTTCAATTGAATAAAGAATAGTCTGCCCGACTATTCTGACAACAAGATATCCACATTCAAAAGAATGAAGTTGGACCTCTTCTTCACACCGTACACTAAAATTAATTTAAGGAATCGTGGGCCTAAATGTAAGAGGAACATGAAAAAGTAAATCGTTATGCTCTCATGTCATACGAAACAAAGAAAATAAATAAATTGGACTTCATCAAAATTAAAAACTTCTTTGCTTCAATAGACACCATCAGGAAAGTAAAAGACAACTCACAGAATGGGAAGAAATATTTGTAAATCATGTATATGATGAGAGATTTATATAGGATTTATCTTTGGCTCATACTTGTCTACCCTATCATTCCAAAGTTGTTGCTAAAACCTGTTGTCACAATTTATTTTTAATTAATTCCTCTTTTCATTGCCATTCTCATGGCCTAGTTAAAAATATTCACCATCATCTGCCTAAATGATAACAATATATTTCTTTCTCCCTATCACCTAATCTCTTACTCCCATCTGCTTTACACACTATACAGAGCAAACCTCCCTAAGATTACTTTCAAAGTGTCTCTTTTCTTTTCCAATATATGTAATGGCTGGTGCTTGGCTACTGAATTCATTTCAAATTTCTTGGCCTTGCATGTAAAACCTTGCTAAGTGTGTTCAAGCCTACCCTATGGTGAAAAATCTATGCAAAGTTCCCTGACCATGACCTAATATATTTTCTCATTCACATTAATGTCTCCTTAGGGAAAAAAAATCAAACACAAATATTGCTTTATGTACATGGTCTTGGAGCAAAGTGTGTTAAATCTGAATGGATAGCCAGATGCATCATATTCCATAATCAGTTTGTATTTTCAAAGCAGAGAAGAACATTTATGTTAGCAAATCAAGATATGTTCTCTCTTAGTTATGAAACAAGGAAGAGAGAAGAAATTTTCCTTTGGTAATGGAATTGATAACTAGGGACCTATGTTAGTTTCCTATCACTGTTTAAACTAATTATCAAAAACTTGGTGACTTAAGACAATCCAAATTTGTTATTTTAAAATTCTGGAAGTCAGAGATATAAAATCACTCTGTGTTACCTTGAATTGGGTATCCCAAATAAGACATGTTCTTATCTTAATATGCATTCCTATGGGTGGACCAAGACCTTTGAATATCGTATTTTTAGTTAAGGCATGGCCTGATTGAATCTCTATTTTTGGAGTCCTTTATTAGCCAGAGAAATTTGGACTGTAAGTCAGAGAAGATTATATGAAAAGACAAAAGTCAGTCGAAAGTGGAAAAGGAGACCTAAGATCAAGGACATCACCATGTGACAGGTAAGGCAGAGATGCATGCCAAGGAACCCCAGGATGCAGAAAGCCATCACCAGAATGCTACAGACTCTGAGGAGAAAGCATGGCCTTGCTAACTCCTCGATTTTAATCTTCTAGCCTTCAAAACCATGAGACAATAAATTCTCATTGTTTAAGCCAATTTATCATTGCAGTCAGCAAAATTAAGGAATAGTCTCACTGGGTTAAAGTCAAGATACCATCAAGGCAGGTTCCTTCTGCAGGTTCTTACCTTTCCTTTTCCAAGGTGAGCCAGCATTCCTTGGGTAATGGCCTTCCATCTTCAGAGCCTGTAAAGGTTCTCTAGAGAAACAGAATCAGAAGGGGATATCCATAGATATAAAATTAATAAAAGTGTCTCACACAACCATGGGAATGTAGCATCCAAGGTCTGTCGGGCAGACTGCAAGCTGGTAACTTCAATGAAGGTCTACAATGAGCTATCAAGAAAGGCTGGCTGGGCAATCTTGGAAATGGAAGAGTCCAAATCTGTAGGGCAGGCTGTGATGCTGGCAACTCTGATGAAGAGTTTGGATGAACTCCACAGGAGAAGCTCACCAGCTGAAGCAGAAAGAGTGACTGTCTCTTCTGAATCTTCCTTAAAAGCCTTTTGGTGATTATGTTAAGCATCACTCATTGAAGAAGACATTCCTTTTAGCTTAAATGTAATCAGCTGTGGATGTAGCTGATGTCATCATGATTTAAGTCCATGAAATGTCCTCATAGCAACAGACATGCCAGTGCTTGCTGGACCAGATGACCAGGCAACACCACCTGGCCAAGTTGACACATGAACCTGCCCATGACAGGCTGTCAACTCTTTCTCAGATTGAGTCAATCTGACACTGACTCTTCTACCTTCCTTTCCCACCTTTAAGAAATTTTGTGATGACATTGGGCTCACAAGTTAACCCAGGATAATATCCCCCTATCTTAAAGTCACCCAATTAGCAAACTTAATTCCATTTTCAGCCTTAATTTCCCTTTGCCACCTTAACTTCTTTTTGTCATGTGACATCACATATTCATAGATTTCAGGGATTAGAACTTTGACCTCTTTGGGAAGTTATTATTCTGCCTGCTACAGGCTCATTAAAAAGTAAAATTGAAAACAATGGAATCCAGAACATTGTCCAGAGTTTATTAAAACACATTTTTCACCTCCAACTACTGAATTCTTATGTCTCACCCACTTCCCCCAGGAAATCAATGTATCACAGGAATTCTGAGTCTTCCACCCAAAGGATGTTTTGACGTCCTTTCCCTCTCTTCCTCCAGGCAAGGTGGGAATATCTCCAAAATTTGGAGCTGCAAGAAAGAAGGTGAGATTGGCAACTCATTTCATGGATGGACTTCTTTTTAAGCAGCAGAGCTAATGCTCTGTTATCTAGGCAAACCTAGCAGAGCAGAGACCAGAATTCGAGTGAGGCAGTAGTTATAGAGGTAAGAAGTGGTCAACCATTTGAACATGCACAGTGCTTTGAGAATGAAAGTCGAGTTGGCACTGCAGAAATTAGAGAGTTGCACAACTGACTGGCCCATCAAGGAGCCCACTTGTGTCCCATGAAAGAGCCACTGGCATTACTCCCCTCAGAGGCAAAAACAGTCAGATAAGTTTAGCTAAAGAAGTCACAAAAGGCAGGAGAGAACTATAATAACAGTTCAGTTGAAAAATCCCTGTAAGTCTCTGCCTTCAAAACCCTGGTGAATCCCTGCTTTTAAAACTCTGGAGGAAATGAACCCAGAAGGAGGGAAGGGTGATATGGAAGAGCTGACTGTGTGCTCTCCACCTTTCAGACTCCTTCTAACTCATTGCACAAGTATTGGCAGGGAGGATAGGAGACAAGCAATAAATTGGATATGAGGTTGATATTTTGAATTGTTTTAGAGTGGACTAGAATCTA
>PVIY010062621.1:0-10488 GCA_004026745.1 Myrmecophaga tridactyla | reverse complement strand
TTATAGGACTTCAGAAACTAAACAAGACCCACCCAAATGGGTGGAGACATGTCATCATCTGATCCAGTTTAACAACCACTCTTGATTACATCACATCTCCAGGGAGATGATCTAATTACAGTTTCAAACATACAATGCTGAATAGGGATTATTCTGCCTTTACAAAATGAGATTTTGATTAAAATATGGCTTTTCTAGGGGACATACATCCTTTCAAACCAGCACACCTATTTTCAGATAATAGAGAGAATTCTGAAAAACCTATAACAGATATTAGAGCTAATAAACAAATTCAGCAAAGATGGGTATTGATATGCAAATAATGAAGTTGGACCCCTCTATTCACACCATAAACAAAAACCAACTTTAAATGGCACAAGGAACTTAATATAAAAGCCCAAACTATAAAACTCCTAGAAGAAAACATATGGAAGCCTCTTCATGACCTTGTGTTAGGCAATGGTTATCTTAGACTTTACACCAAAAGCACAATGACAAAAAGAAAAAAAAATAGATCATAGGGACTTCATCAAAATTTAAAACATTAGTACATCAAAGGACTTCATTATGAAAGTTAAAAGATAACCTACAGAATGAGAGAAAATATTTAGAAACCACATATCCAGTCAGGATTTACTATCCAGAATATATAAAGAAATCCTACAACTTATAACAAAAGACATATGCCCCAATTAAAAATGGGCAAAAGACTTGGGCAAAAATTTTTCCAAAGACATTATACAATAGCCAAAAGGTACATGAAAAGATGTTCAACATCATTAGCCAACAGGGAATACAAATCAAAATGACAGTGAGATACCATTTCACACCTACTAGAGTAGCTTATTAAAAAATGAAAAATAACAAGTGTTGGAGAAGATACAGAGATAAAGGAATATTCATTCATTGCTGATGAGAATGTAAAATAGTTCAGCCACTTTAGAAAACAATTTGACGCTCCTCAGAAAGTTAAGTACACAATTTTTATATGATCCAGCAATCCCAATTCTAGTTATAGTCTCAAAAGAAGTCAAAGCAGGGACTTGAACAGATACTTGCAAACCAATGTTCATAACGGCTTTATTCACAAATGCCCAAAGATGGAAGCAACCCAAGTGTCCGTCAACAGATTTGACGGATAAACAAAATGTGTTATGTACATACAATTCAAGTATTATTTGGTTGTAAAAAGGAATGAAGTTCTGACACATGACAATATAGATGGACGCTGAAGACATCATTTTGAGTGAAATGAACCAGACACAAAAGGAGAAATACTGAATGATCTCACTGATATCAAATAATTTGAATAAGCAAATTAATAGAATCTGAAACTAGAATACAGAAGACCAGGGATGGGGTTAGAGAATGGGGAGTTAATGGATACAGAGTTTCTGTTCAGGGTGATGGGAAAATTTTGGCAATGGATGATGTGATGGTAACAGAACATGGAGAATGTTATTAACACAACTGAATTATATATTTGAAAGTAATTAAAAGGGGAAATTTTACATTGTATATGTTACTACAATAGAAGTATAGGAAAAATCCATAGGACTGGATAACACAAATAGCGAACACTATGGTAAACTATGGGCTAAGTTAAAAGTATAACTAGAATAATATTATTTTATCAATTATAAAAAGGCACCACACTAAAAAAATTAATAATTAAAAAAAATTACTACACTAATGCAAAGTGTTAATAAAAGTGAAAACTGCAGATAGGGAAAAGGAAACATAATACAGGAGCTCTTTTTCCTCCACGATTTTTCTGTAAACCTACAACTTTTCTAATAAAAATATTTTAAATATATATATTTGTTGACTGCCTTCCCGAATAAATGAATGAATTAGTGTGGGGCACATGGAGTTATACCCTATGATGTTGATTACATGTTGCAGCCTAAGTGCTCTGCAGAGTTACTGATTTTATCGAAATTTTGGCACTGAAAAAAAAAGCTTTGAAAATTAAAAAATCAAAATTAAATAAATTAAATAAATCTCCTTACTCATGGATCTATGCTAGAAATCATGGTGAACACAAAGATGCTAAACCTTCACATGCAGGATATATTGAAATAAGACAAAATAATAAATGAACATTAAACGCATTTGTGAATATTAAGAGCCACAGAAACATTGGATAGCTTTTTAGCGAGGATTTGCCTTATTTTTTTGGTGCACCAAAATGAAAAACAGTCATAAATAACTGATATTATTATGATATGTTCTTCTACGTCTACCTCCACCATTGCCACCAAATGCCAGGGATTTCTGCATAATCTATATATTGAGACTAGGATGACATGAACAGTTGGATGAAACTTGACCTGAAGCTTTTTTTTTATTAAACATACCAACATAGAAATGGAAACATTCTTACCATTTGATCATTCTATTCTAAATATATAATCAGTAACTCACAATATCATCACATAGTTGTATATTCATCATGATCATTCCTTAGAACATTTGCATCAATTCAGAAAAAGAAATAAAAAGAAAACAGAAAAAAATTCATACATATACACCTTACCCCACCCTTTCATTGATCCCTAGCATTTCAATCTACTAAATTTATTTTAACATTTGCTCCCCTATTAATTATTTATTTTTAATACATATGTTTTACTCGTATGTTGATAAGGTAGATAAAAGGAGCATCAGACACAAGGTTTTCACAATCACACAGTCACATTGTGAAAGCTCTATCATTATTCAATCATCTTCAAGAAACATGGCTACTGGAACACAGCTCCACATTTTCAGACAGTTCCCTCCAGCCTCTCCATTACACCTTAACTAAACAGGTGATATCTATGTAATGCATAAGAATAACCTCCAGGATAACCTTTCAACTCTGTTTGGAATTTCTCAGCCATTGACACTTCATTTTGTCTCATTTCTCTCTTCCCCCTTTTGGTCAAGAAGGTTTTCTCAGTCCCTCGATGCTGAGTCCCAGCTCATTCTAGGATTTCTGTCCCACATTGCCAGGAAGGTCCACACCCTTGGGAATCATGCCCCATGTAGAGAGAGGGAGGGAGAGCAGTGAGTTTGCCTGTCACGTTGGGTGAGAGAGAGAGGCCACATCTGAGCAACAAAACAGATTCTCTTGGGGGTGACACTTAAGCCTAATTTTAAGTAGGCTTAGTCTATCTTTGTGGGGTTAAGTTTCAAATGAACAAACCCCCAAATTGGAGGCCCAGCTTATTGTTTTGGTTGCCCCCACTGCTTGTGAGAATATCAAGAATTCTCCACTTGGGGGAGTTGAATTTCCCCTCTTTCTCGCCATACCTCTAAGGGGACTTTGCAAATACTTTTTTATGCATTGTTCAAATCACTCTAGGATTTATTGGGCATCACTCTGGACAAACCTCATGCCCTACTCAAGGTTCCATGTATTATGGTGTTCAATTAAGCAGTCCACATAAGTTATATTAGGAAATGCACTAGTCAAAATATGAATTTTGTACCAAATAAGCATTTTTTGCTTTAGTCTCACACTTAAGTTAAAGTTTTAAAATATTAATTACCATCTATTTTTGACATCCTGCATTATTGACATTTCTTTGTTCTTCCTTGTGCGAAAACATTTTTAAATTTGTACATTTAGTCACTATCATTAAACACTCTAGACATTCCTAGACTATATCATCTCAGTTTTTATTACCTATCTTTCCTGATTTCATTTGTGCCCCCAGGCCTCCTCCTCTATCATTCTCACATTCAGCTTCATTCAGTGTTCTAACATTATTGTATTACAGTTAGGTAGTATTGTGCTATCCATTTCTGAATTTTTACAATCAGTCCTGTTCCACAATCTGTATCCCTTTAGCTCCAATTACCCAATATCTACCCTATTTCTATCTCCTGATGGTCTCTGCTACCAACTGAAGCTTTCCAAGTTCATTCACTAATGTCAGTTCATATAAGTGAGACCATATAGTATTTGTCCTTTTGGTTCTGGCTAATCTCACTCAGCATAATGTCCTCAAGGTCCATCCATGTTGTTACATACTTCATAATTTTATTCTGTCTTATAGCTGCATAATATTCCATCGTATGTATATACCACAGCTTGTTTAGCCACTCGTCTGTTGATGGACATTTTGGCTGTTTCCATCTCTTGGCAACTGTAAATAATGCTGCTATAAACACTGGTGTGCAAATGTCCATTTGTGTCCTTGCCCTCATGTTCTCTGAGTAGATACCTAGCAATGGAATTGCCGGGTCATATGGCAATTCTATACTTAGCTTCCTGAGGAACTGCCAAACTGCACCATTTGACATTCCCACCAACAGTGGATAAGTGTGCCTCTTTCTCCACATCCTCTCCAGCACTTGTCGTTTTCTGTTTTATTGATAATGACCATTCTGGTGGGTGTGAGATGATATCTCATTGTGGTTTTGATTTGCATTTCCCTAACAGCCAGGGAAGTTGAGTATCTTTTCATGTGCCATTTGGCCATTTTTATTTCCTCTTCTGAGAGTATCTGTTCATGTCTTTTGCCCAGGTTTTAATTGGGTTGTTTGTCTTTTTGTTGCTGAGTTGAACAATCTCTTTATATATTCTGGATACTAGACTTTTATCTGATATATCATTTCCAAATATTGTCTCCCATTGTGTAGGCTGTCTTTTTACTTTCTTGACAAAGTTCTTTGATGCACCAAGTGTTTAGTTTTGAGGAGTTCCCATTTATTTATTTACTTCTTCAATGCTCGTGCTTTGGGTGTAAGATCTAGGAAACCACCTCCTATTATAAGATTTATAAGATATTTCCCAAATTTTCTTCTAAAAGTTTAATGGTCTTAGATCTAATGTTTAGGTCTTTGATCCATTTTGAGTTCATTTTTGTATAGGGTGTGAGATATGGGTCCTCTTTCATTCTTTTGCATGTGGCTATCCAGTTCTCAAGGCACCATTTATTGAAGAGACTGTTCTGTCCCAGGTGAGGTGGCTTGACTGCCTTATCAAAGATCAATTGTCCATAGATGACAGGGTCTATATCTGAACAGTCTATTCAATTCCATTGGTCAATTTATCTATCTTATGCCAGTATCATGCTGTTTTGACCACTGTAGCTTTGCAATACCCCTTAAAGTCAGGTAGCATGAGACTGCCGACTTCATTTTTCTTTCTCAGGATACTTTTAGCTATTTGGGGCACCCTGCCCTTCCAGATAAATTTGGTTATTGGTTTATCTACTTCTGAAAAGTAAGTTTTTGGGATTTTAATTTGTATTGCATTGACTCTATAAACCAATTTAGGTAGAATTGACATATATTTAGTCTTCCAATCCATGAACATGGTATGCCCTTCCACTTATTTAGGTCTTCTGTGATTAACAATTTCTTGTAGTTTTCATTGCATAGGTCTTTTGTCTCTTTAGTTAAATTTATTCCTAAATATTTTATTCTTTTGGTTGCAATTGTAAATGGAATTTTTTTCTTGATTTTCCCCTCAGATTGTTCATTACTAGTGCATAGAAACACTAAGGATTCTTGACTGCTGATCTTGCAACCTGCCACTCTGCTGTACTCATTTATTAGCTCTAGTAGTTTTGCTGTGGATTTTTCAGGGTTTTCAATATATACTATCATATCATCTGCAAACAGACTTTTACTTCTTCCTTTCCAATTTTGATGCCTTGTATATCCTTTTCTTGTCTGATTGCTCTGGATAGAAGTTCCAACACAATGTCGAATAACAGTGGTGATAGTGGACATCCTTGTCTTGTTCCTGATCTTGGGGGGAACGTTTTCAGTTTTTCGCCATTGAGTACGAGGTTAGCTGTGGGTTTTCATATATTCCCTTAATCTTGTTGAGGAAGTTCCCTTCTATTCCTATCCTTTGAAGTGTTTTCAACAGGAAAGGATGCTGAATTTTGTCAAATGCCATTTCTGCATCAGTCAAGATGATCATGTGGTTTTTTTCTGCTTTGATTTGTTGATACGGTGTATTACATTAATTGATTTTCTTATGTTGAACCATCCTTTCATAGCTGGGATGAATCCTACTTGGTCATGGTGTATAATTCTTTTAATGCACTGCTGGATTCTATTTGTAAGAATTTTGTTGAGGATTTTTGCATCTATATTCATTAGTGAGATTGGTCTGTAGTTTTCTTTCCTTGTTATAACTTTCTCTGGCTTTGGTATGAGGGTGATGTTGGCTTTGTAGAATGATTTAGGTAGCTTACCCTCCTCTTCAATTTTTTTGAAGAGTTTGAGCAGGATTGGCACTAATTCTTTCTAGAATACTCGGTATAATTTACATGTGAAGCCATCTGGTCCTGAACTTTTCTTTCTGGGGAACTTCTTAATTACATATTCAATTTCTTTACTAGTGATTGGTTTGTTGAAGTCATCTATTTCTTCTCAAGTCAATGTTGGTTGTTCATGCCTTTCTAGGAAGTTGTCCATTTCATCTACACTATCGAGTTTATTAGCATAAAGTTGTTCACGGTATCCTCCCATCACTTCCTTTATTATGCAGCATCAGTGGTTATGTCTCCTTTTCCATTTCTGATTTTATTTATTTGTATCCTCTCTCTTCTTTTTGCCAACCTTGCTAAGGTTCCATCAATCTTATTGATTTTCTCATACCACCAATTTCTGATTTTGATGATTTTCTCTGTTGTTTTTATGTTCTCAATTTCATTTATTTCTGCTCTAATCTTCATTATTTCTTTCCTTTTGCTTGCTTTGGGGTTAGTTTGCTCTTCATTCTCTAGTTTGTCCAAGTGGACAGCTAATTCCTCGAGTTTTCCTCTTTCTTCTTTTTTGATATAGGCATTTAGGGCAATAAATTTCCCTCTTAGCACTTCCTTTGCTGCATTCCATAAATTTTGATATGTTGTGTTTTCATTTTCATTTGCCTAGAGATACTTACTGATTTCTCTCGTAATTTCTTCCTTGACCCACTGGTTGTTTAATAGTGTGTTGTTGGGCCTCCATATATTTGTGAATTTTCTGGCACTCTGCCTATTATTGTTTTCCAACTTCATCCCTTTATGATCTGAGAAAGTGTTTTGTATGATTTCAATCTTTTAAAATGTATTGAGACTTGCTTTGTGAGCCAGCATATGGCCTATCCTTGAGAATGATCCATGAGCACTTGAGAAAAAGGTGTATCCTGCTGTTGTGGGGTGTAATGTTCTATAAATGTCTGTTAAGTCTAGCTCATTTATTGTATTATTCAAATTCTCTGTTTCTTTATTGATCCTCTGTCTAGATGTTCTGTCCTTTGATGAGAGCGGGGAATTGAAGTCTCCAACTATCATGGTAGATGTGTCTATTTCTCTTTTTCAGTGTTTGCCTCATGTATTTTGGAGCATTCCAGCTTGGTGCATAAATATTTATGATTGCTATGTCTTCTTGTTGAATTGTTCCTTTTATTAATACATAGTGTCCTTCTTTGTCTTTTTAAATGTTTTCCATTTAAAGTCTAATTTGTTGGATATTAGTATAGCTACTTCTACTCTTCTCTGATTATTATTTGCATGAAATATCTTTTCCCAACATTTCACTTTAAACCTATGTTTATCCTTGGGTCTAAGATGCATTTTCTGTAGACAGCATATAGATGGGTCCTGTTTTGTAATGCATTCTGCCAGTCTATGTCTTTTGATTGGGAAGTTTAATCCATTAACATTTAGTGTTATTACTGTACGAGCAGTACTTTCTTCTACCATTGTGCCTTTTGGATTTTATATGTCATATCTAATTTTCTTCTTTTTACATTTACTGATAGTCATTTCTACACTCTTCTCCACACCTCTCTCTCCTGTCTTTTTCTATCTGTCTCTAGTGCTCCCTTTAGTATTTCTTGCAGAGCTGGTCTTTTGGTCACAAATTCTTTCAGTGATTTTTTTGTCTGAAAATGTTTAATTTCTCCCTCATTTTTGAAGGACAACTTTGCTGGATATAGAATTCTTGGTTGGAAGTTTTTCTCTTTTAGTAACTTAAATATATCATCCCACTATCTCCTCGCCTCCATGGTTTCTGCTGAGAAATTTATGCATAGTATTATTGGGCTCCCCTTGTACATAATGAATTGCTTTTCTCTTGCTGCTTTCATGATTCTCTTTGACATCTGACATTCTGATTCGTAAGTGTCTTGGAGTATGTCTATTTGAATCTATGCTGTTTGGGGTATGCTGCACTTCTTGAATCTGTAATTTTAAGTCTTTCATAGGAGTTGGGAAATTTTCAGTGATAATTTCCTCCATTAGTTTTTCTCCTCCTTTTCCCTTCTCTTCTCCTTTGGGGACACCCACAACATGTATATTAGTATGCTTCATGTTGTCATTCAATTCCCTGAGTCCCTGCTCATATTTTTCCATTCTTTTCCCTATATTTTCTTTTGCTTGTTGGGTTTCAGATATCCTGTCCTCCGGTTCACTAATCCTATCTTCTACCTCTTGAAATCTGACATTGTAGGTTTCCATTGTTTTTTTCATGTCTTCTACTGCACCTTTCATTCCCTTAAGTTCTGTGATTTGTTTTTTTCGACTTCTGATTGCTTCTTTTTGTTCATTTCTTGCCTTCTTTATATCCTCCCTCAATTCACTGATTTGATTTTTGATGAGATTTTCCACGTCTGTTCAAACATTCTGAATTAATTGTTTCAACTCCTGCATCTCATTTGAATTGCTGGTTTGTTCCTTTGACTTGGCCATATCTTCAATTTTCCTAGTATGATTTGTTATTTTTTGCTGGTATCTAGGCATTTAGTTACCTTAATTAGTTTATTATTTATTCTGGAGATTGCTTTTACTTTTTTTACCTCAGAGTTTCTTGCTGGATGACTTTATTGTCTATTTGTTCTTTGACATTCAGTTCAGCTTATTCTGTACCTGTAGCTTAGGTTTTAATAGATCCAAATTTTTCAGTTTTTGTTTTCTTGTTTCTTGCCCTGTCTGTATGGTGCCTTTTCCCCCTCCTTAGGAGGGTCCACTTAGGTATTTTAGATCCCAACCAGATTTTCCTAGACCAAACTGGCCTCCTCTCAGGAGGAAAGAGTCACAAGTGTCAGTTTTCCCTGAGGGTGAGACCCAGCAGATTTGAAAGGCTTTCCTGTGAAGCCTCTAGACTCTGTTTTTCCTATGCTGCCTGGTATGTGGCCCTTATCTGCCTGTGGGTCCCCCCAGCATAAGGTGACATGGTACGTTTAACTTCAGCAGACTCTCCCTGTTGAGGGCATTGTGGAGACAGAGGGGAGGTGTAGGCTGGTTTTAATTGCTTCACTTTTCCAGACCCTGGGGTCTGAATTCCTTGAGGGAGGGAATCTACCTAAGCTGGGCCCTACCTCTCTCCCATAGAAGGCACAGTCTCCAGACAAACACTCAAACAAGCTTAATTCTAAATATGCCTGGGGCAGTTGGAGCCTGAGAAGCTTGCAGCTGTATCCAAGGAGTAGCCAAGCCATAAAAGCACAGCCACAAAAAATAAAGAGAAAAATCCTTTTCAGAGCAGGACCCCCATTCCTCGGGTTTGCCCATCAACAGCTTAAGTTGGTATGTTGCTTTGTGTATCTTCAGCTCCTATATGCCCCCTCCTTTCCTTCAGAAGCCCAGACCATTTCAAGTATTATGTGCTATCCAAGCCAAAAAACCTCTGTTCTTTTTTTTTTCCTTTTTCCATCAGCCCTGCCCCCTCTGTGCCAGGGCAAAAATCAGCAACCTCCACGTTGACTCAAGGTTCAGTTGAGCTGGGGGCCTACTTTTAGTAGTCAGAATTTGTGAATTAATTCCACAACTGGAGCTTGGTTATGCTCAGCCCCTGCTGCTGATAAAATCCCTTTCCTTTCCCCTCTGGGAAGCAGCCTGTGGGGGAGGGGCACCAGCAGCCATGGTTTGGGGAACTCACAGTTCTGAGTGGGTTCGTAGCTGATCCGGCTTGTCCAGACTGGGTGTGCTGTGTGGCTGGTCACTGACCTGGCAATTTACTAGCTGTTCTGGAGGAGGAACTAAACCCCACACCTCACTAAGCCACCATCTTGGCCTCCTCCATGGTTTTTGATCTCCCTAGTCTGACCTGAAGTTTTGACTGGATCAATTCACCAGCCCCACTGACACTGAATTTAATCCTCCCCATTTTAATCAAGTTGACTGAATATTAAATTCATGCTTTATTTACAGGGGCTCACAGACTCACCCGAGCTATAGTAGAGGGAAAAGCTCACATCCTACATCAACTTGACATTGAAGCAGTCAATGAATTTGACAACAAAAAGTCAAGTCATAAGGGTCTTCATGTCTGGGAGATAACGGTGGTTGCGTGAATTAAAATCTCTCTACCCAACCTTATGTGTCCTTTCCCCATCACCAAACATAAGATCACCAAGGAGCATGTGGTAAAACCACACTGATTTATTACTAGACAGAGAATGTCATGTCCTTCAAACTACCCATAAATACACAATTAAATACAAAATTCTATGAAAGTCCCATTACTGCAAGCCTGTGGATGCTGATAACAGGG